>JAWPHD010005607.1:0-159994 GCA_037043455.1 Cyrtodaria siliqua | reverse complement strand
GCCGGATTTCAACGATCTTGGTGGGGATGGATCGGTACCTAAGGCCTAGTTGCACCTGTCATGCATGTGTTCGGGTTGAATTACATTTGCCAAGGTTATGGACTCCTTAGTTTGTTTTAATACACTAACTTTGTACAGACTGTTATCCTGAAACTCTGGCCTGGGAATTCAACAAAACTTGACAGGGATGAGAAGTACCTCATACCTAGTGTGCGTATTATGCATAGCCATGTTCCGGTTGAATGATTATTATCAAAAACTTTATGTATTTCCAGGTAACAGGCTCACATACGCTTGGGGCCCTCTTCTTTTATATTTTTTTTATTTTTATATTTTCTCAAATTTTTAAATATTATTTTTAAATAGTTTGTTTTACTCGTTTGAAGAACCTTGTTTTCTTTAACTGGGAGCTTAGGGGCCCTTGTTAGATTACAGTTTTAAGTCGATAATAGGTTTATAGATACTCACAATATATTCTTCGTCAGAAACGACAAGAAGTTATAGGTTTAACATTATTTTTTATTATTCAGCTTTTGATCCTCTATACAAGTATGTTCAATAGGTGAAGAACTTGGGTCAAATTGTGCCCGCCCGGCGGAGCCGGGGTAGCCAGAGTTAGGCGAACAGGCCTCTTGGGCAATCTTGTTTCTATGATAGAATAGGACCGTATGTCATCTCAGCAAACCGGCAAACTCCATTGTTTGTTACGTACTAAAATGTTTACAAAACTTTTCTTGTGTTTTTTTATGTCCCACCCCGCTTAGCGATAACATGTGAATTCCGCGGATTTCTTGGTTACTTGTTTTGATGATATTTGTAATATGTCTGTCAAACTTTACTGGATTTAAATATAAAGAAGAAACAAAAGGAATATAGTGTTTGTTAAGGTTGAAGGAATGTAGCATGCCTTTGCTATTTGTCTAAACTATAGCCGTTGAGTTTCGTCTGGTCAAAAGCAATAAACAGTATCGTGCTATCATAACAGCTGGCCCGGAGGTGAACATCATAGTATGCCATGCAATACTGAGTATATGGTTGTTACTTTCATTACCTCCCTTCAGTGGATAGATTCATACCTTCATACGTGAATAGTTCTAGTTTTTCACAGAGCCAAAAACACACACACTCCATCTTAATCCGTTAGCAAGACTGAGTTAGTTCGGGTAGACATGTTGTAAATAACACCTAGTTTGTACTTTCTCAGTTCATTCATTCATTCATTCGAAAGTAATTGTTGATGAAAGAAACTGATCGTCTTTGACCATACTTCCAAGAATGTGCTCATACTGCGTTATTTTAAATATTGTTGGACATCGTGTATTTTCTTTATTTACACTGCCCCTTTAATGGGGAGAGTTGGAAGGTAGTGTGATTGATTGTTTATACTAGGTTATATGTCGGGCATTTGTATGGGGTGTCTATTGACTTTAGAGCTTTTGTCTATTGGATCACAAAGAATACGCTATGTATTACTTGTACACTATCTTCTAAAACTCACCTGAGGCCGAAGGTATTCTGGTCCGTAGAGCTTAACATATAAGCACTACTATTAGTACTGAAATTAAAGAGAAACTACTTTGGGACTGAATATGAAAGAAACTACTAATGGGACTGAAATGATAGAAACTACTATTGAGGGACTGAAATTAAAAGGAAACTACTATTGGGACTCGAAATGAAAGAAACTACTATTTGAAAATGAAAGGAAACTACTAATGGGGACTGAAATGAAAGAAACGACTATTGGGACTGAAATGAAGAAAACTACTATTGGTGACGTGAAATGAAAGAAACTACTATGGGGACTGAAATAGAAGAAAACTCTTATTGGGACTGAAATGAAAGAAACTACTATTGGGACTGAAATGAAAGAAATACTATTGGGGCTGAAATGAAACTTCACACATCACTAGAGGGCATTGAGAGGATGTGCAGAGTGCAAAAACCGATGTTACCCTATATTTATTCATACTAAAGTTTTACTCTGCCCTTTGTAATATGTTATTTAGCATAACTCGAAAACTTCTTGATAGAACTGGAATAAAGCTTCATACAATGAGTTATTTGCCCTTTTTAGTTTTACACTTGTTATATTCTTCGTGAGTGACACCGGCATTACATGACATCTAATGATATGATTGGAATGGGAATTTCACATAAAGGATAGAGGACCATGCAGGAAGTGCAGAACGCAAGAACCAACACTCTCATTTTTATTTAAATTATAGCCCGTGTGATTTTACTATTTGGGGTTTTCACTCTAAGTGTTTATATATAATATAATATTTTTCTACCCCAATAATTTATGTGTATGTTATGTTTTGTTTTTACTTTGCAACACTTTTGTCAATTAAATCAAACAATATTTGCAAAAAATATTGACTCAGAAGAAACGTCTTCATTCATGGAATAGAGGTCTCCCTTTTAATTAGCTCTACTTGGACTCTACGTCCATCGACGTCCGTTAACTTTTGCCCTTGTGAACACGATATGACTTTCATTATTAATTGGATCTTTACCAAACTTTACCAGGGTGTTTATATCGATGAAAGCTCGGACATTTCGAAAACCAGCCATATCGGATCAGTAACACTGGAGTTATTGGCCCTTTATTTGCTGAAAAATGCCATGTTCTACCTTGTGAACACTAGCACCTTCATTTATAATTGATCTTTAACACAACTTGAACGTATTGTTAATATCAATCAAAGCTCAGGCAATTTTTAAAAACCAGCGTAAATCGGATCAGCTAACAACCAACGTCCATGGGCCCTTGTTTTGCTGAAATATGACATTTTCTGCCTTGTGTGACCTTTCTAGCACCTTCGTTTCTATTTGATCTTTACCAAACCTGCACAGATAGTTACTATCAATGAAAGCTCGAACGAGTTTGAAAACAACTAGAGTCGGATCAGTAACACTAGAGTTACGGCCCTGTTTTTGCTAGAAAAATGCCATTCTGCTTTGTGACCACTCTAGCAACCTTTATTGTTATTTTGATTTTACCAAACTTGCATAGTTTGATTTAATATCAATGAAAGCTCAGACAAGTTCAGAAATCCAGCCAATTTGAAACAGTAAGCACTAAGTTATGGCCCGTTGATTTAGTTAAAATATGCTGTATTTGTCTCGTTAAGATGATGGGGCTTCATTTTTCATCCGATCTTTATCACACGTTACCACGTTGTTAATCTTAATGAAAGCTTGGACATTTCGAAAACAATCCAAATTGGATTAGTAATACCGGAGTTATGGCCATTGAGTAAGTTTAAAAATGCTGTGTTTAGCCTCGTAAGACGATAGGGCCTTCATTTGGCCGCATTTCTGTGCATGGATGATCAGTATCTGAGCTTTGTTGCTGAATCGTCACCGTGTTCAGGTTGAATGATTTGGCAGAATTATCGCTTTTTAAGGTTTTAGTACACCAACTTTGTCCTGTACTAGTTCTCCGAACCCTTTGCCGAATTTCAACAGAAAGGGATCAGGGATGATCAGTGCCACAGCCAATTGTACGTATCATTATATTTTTGGCGGAGTTATAGCCCTTGATAGGTTTTAATGCACAAACTTATCCGGACTGGTTTTCGTGAACTCCTGTCTTGATTTCAATGGAATTGCGAGGAATGATCATACCAAGCATAGTTGTGCATAGTGTTTTGGTATATGGAGTTGGTCTAGCTTTAAAAAGGACTAGTTCTCTTCAACCAGGTTGGCTATTAGCTCGTGTCCGATTGAATGATTTTTGCAGAGTTATGGCCCTTTAAATGTTTACAATACACAATCTTGCCACGACTATAGTTCTCCTGTTTTACCCGAGCCTAGTTGTGCATATTGTTGTTGTGTTCCGGTTGAATGATTTTATTGAGTTGTGGTCTCTTAATACGTTTAATGCACAAACTTTGTCCGACTAGTTCTCATCAGCCAGGTTGCGGATGTCATTGCTGTGTTCCAGTTGAATGATTTTCGGCGGAATTTATGGCCCCTTTTTCCCTGTGGGGGAGACATCTGTTTTACTAAACAGAACCTCTAGTTCTAATTTGGTATGGTTATTTAGGGACTCGAGGCACAACATAATTATATAAAACGAGATTTTGACCGCCTGCATAAAGAGCCCCTCTACAGGGGTGCAACTTGCGGAACTTGCAGTAATTTATTATAAAAAGATATTTCCGCCTTGTGATGCTAACTCCCTCCATACTCTTTGAGATTTCATGTTCAGTTGTGGTGTAGATTTGTAGATGCAACATTACGTTTTCGTATTTTGGTTCCGTCTGCCGTCCCCACTAGTGGGTAAATTGGGTAAAAAGCACAGAAGAAATACTATCTTGTCCAAATGTGCAATTATTAAAGGGTGGTTTGTGTTCTCTAGCGTATTTAAAGGGCGCGACTCTACATGAGTACTTGGGGAGCCTTGCAGTAATTTCTGTTCGACTGCCATTTTGCTCACGTGCAGGGCAAATGTTTTTGTCATATGTGCCACAACAACTAATACGCACCACCAACCACGGACTCATATAGTCCAGTAGAGCGATACACGTCTCACACCACAATTAATTATCCATAGGGTCCATTGTAACGTTTTTGTTGTCGGCATTAGAGTAAAAAGATTTTGCATACATGTATTTATGCTTAAATTCTCATTGACTCCAATATCTGCATGCTATTAACTTTTAACGAATATTTACCAGATTGAAACTTTTTTTAATTTCATGTTTTGGCCTGACACCTATCAAAAATTTAGACAAAAATACAACCCCTGGAGATAGACCCATGATGTGTAAAATGATGCAGAATTAGCTAAAATCTTATATCAACATGCATTTTGTCTGGGATCTCTTCCTAGAATGCTGTAGATTTAGAACCTGGTAAAGATAAATCAATGTATCCATGTAAATGTATAAAAGCGAACTTGTTTTTTTTATCTACCTCCTTTCATCTGTAGGGCAGGAGTATTCAAGGGAGATAATAGTGGTGTGAGTCCTACAGGCCCTCTTGGGCCTCTTTGTTTATTTATTCTTTGTGATCGATGTTTTATATGCTTTCCGCCCGAAGACACGCTATTACCCGGACGATTTGTTTTCATATTTTTTTTGAGAAAACACATTTATTTCAATTGCGTAGCGAAGTATAATATATGTCTAGCGTTTAAGAGTTTTGCCGAGATTTCACATCTTCATAATTTATGGTTAGTTCTATTGTCGAACTGTTCTGTACTCGTCACTCATTTATAGTAGAATGTGTTCATATCCTGTCATTATACCTATATATTTTTACGTTTTTAATACGCATGGAATGAAATATTTTGCGTGTATTGGTTATCTGTTTGCGTCAATTACGCAGATAGAAAACAGAGCTATCTAGAGCTCTAAAATTATTTATGACCGAGAGGTATACAATACCAGGAATAAGTGGGTTATTTGCCTCACACCACTAAAATCAACCGTCGTACATAGCCTAACATGTGCTGAAAAATGGCGCTTCCAAACAAACACATTTTTCGGAGCCATAACTTACAAACCTAATACTGTGACTGGAATGGATACTGTAACATACTAATAGGTGGTAAGGAAAGGAAGTGGAAAACGCAAGAACTACAACTTTGTCTTCTTTCAAACTATAATATTGCACCTTTGTAAATGTAGACATATCTTTCTTTGTCTTGAAACATACTTGAAAACTGCTTATTGGACTGACATGATACATCACACACTGATAGAGGTAAAGGAATTGAATTGAATTGGGGTTTTAAGGCGCACCTACACATGAAAGGTTATATGGCGCCTAACAGGCATGAACATTCCAGGCTCATCCTCCATGTACATCGAGATAAAATATGGAAAATGGCCTAGGGACCTGCTCACCCTGAACTGCAGGGTTGCTGCAAATTCTTTTGTAGACACGCCATTTACGCTGGAGCCAACGTTTATTGTTATTTCTGCCATGCTCTCTAGTGATGTGATCGAGATGCACCTGAAACAATGCAGGGGTCATGATGAAAGACCTTTAGTGGAGCATGAACAAAAATTACAAAAATGAATATGAATGGGTGGGAGGGTGGGGGATGGGGGATGGGGGTGGGGTGGGGGCGGGGGGCTTCCTACCCCTCTGCATGTGACGGTTGTGTGTTTCAGTGGTTGTATTCTACCTCCCCCGGCAACCACAACGGCATAGAAGGTAAGGAGAAGAAGTGCAGAATGCAAGAACTACAACTATATCTTCTTTTTTTTTTCAATTAGGTTATTGCCCTTTGTAATTGTAATGTGTTTACTTATAATTCATGTCCGAGCATAACTTGAAAACTACTGATTGCACTTGCAGAGCTCGGGAACCACAACTTGCTTTCAGTAAAAACAGAATTATCCTCTTCGAATATTTACATTTCTTGTTATACACGTGTGTGCGACATGTAGTGGCTTGGCATAGGTAGGCAACACATGTTACTGCTTTTGACAAGGAAATCACTGTAAGCCAGCTAGATCGACCATTGACCAATTTAATCAGCTATAATTGTGTTTCGTTAGTGCTCTAACTACTTCATTTCGACAATGCTACTAAGCACGTTACTCAGCGATGGCTATTCGTTCGGTATACTGCTTCTGAGTGACGTAGTTGCCACGCGATGCCAACTCTCAGCTAAGCCCTTTCTGGCGATGCTCCAGTCTCGGCATTCTACATCCGGTGACGTCCCGTATCCTCGTAACTAGACAATCTTGCTAGCGCCTGTCTGTCTCAACCATAGCGAATGCTGTGGTTCCCGCTTCCTTATCCCGCGTTCCCCCACCAACGACCCCGTAGACCACGCTCCCGAAATACGCTCTACATCCGCTCCTATAGTCCTAGTCTATTCGCACTCAGTCTTACAATGTTATCAAAATAATGTTATTCTACAAACAGCACTAAGTATCACCATACCTAATAATTGATTATATTACATATGGTGTCTGTGATTTGTATATAATATTTCACAGTACACTTATAGCATTATCTTAAGGGCTGCATATCCATTTTGGGTTCCTGTAACCCATGGGCTCCATGGAACCCAAAATTTTGAGAGCCCATAAAATGTGTCCCATTTCACATCAAAGGCGTAGGTACTATGCGTGTAAGCTGTGTTTACAAGTCTATATATCTTACATTTCTTATCCAGCACAACTAAATTTGGCCATGAGCTTCCTTGTAGCATTATCTATAAGGGGGCTGCTTAAGTAATTTGGTTCCTGTAACCCCTAGGCTCCCATGGAAACCAAATTCTGATAGCCTTAAAATAGATCTATTTCACATCAAATTAGTTCGTGTAAGCTATGTTTACATACATTTCTTGTCCTAGCTCAGCTAAATTTGTGGAATTGGGTTTCCTTATAGTATGTTGTAAAGGGTTGCATAAGTAATTTTGTCTTCTGCAAATTCTGGGCTCCCATGTAACCCAGAGTGTGATGGCCCATAACATGTGCAATAAAGGCAGACAAGGGTTGCGTGTAAGCTGTTGTATATATCTATAATTTGGTTGGCATTTCTTTATAACATTATGCATCTTATTCATACTTCACCCATATTCCCCTTTTTTAAAATTATTTTTTAATTTTATTTTTTACATATTTCTGTGTTGTTGTGGTCAATTCTTAACATATAGCTATGCTCCCCCCATCGCCCCACCTCCCCCGCTCCACAACTACTCCTTTCACCCCCACCACCCGCCCTACCCGCCCCTCCTTATCCAACACTCGAAACGCTTTTTGTTTTTTATTTCTGTTTTATTTTTCGTCAATTCTTACATTAAGCTGTGTTCCCCCGCCCCCCACTGGAAACTCGTTTTTTGGTGTGTTTTTTTTATATACATATTTCTGTGTTGTTTTGGTATATTCTTACACATATCGCTATGGTGCCAACCCATCATGCCTTCCGCCTCCCCCACACTCAAATACGCATTTTTTTTTTATTACATATTTCTATGTTGTTTTGTTCTATTTTTACACATCCCCCTCTACCCCTCCCCCCCCCCCCCCCCCCCCACCCCCCCACTCGAAACTCGATTAATTTTTTTACCTATTCTCTGTGTTGTTTTGGTCAATTCTTACACATGTAGCTATGCTGCCTCCCCAACCACCCACTCCACCCTCACCCCCCACACACCACCACCCCCACACGATAACTCGATATTTTTTCTGTGTTTTTTTGGTCTATTTTTACACATGTAGCGATGTTATCCCCACACCCCTCATCCCCCTATAACCATCCCCCAAACCCCGAATGTTTTTTTGTGCATATATCTGTATTGGTTATGTTTTATCAGTTATATACATAAGTTTCGCCCCACCCCCCAAACCATACCCATCAATTTTTATCAAATCTACACCTATATCAATGACGCGCCCTAACGCCCTGTCCCCATTGGTTTATGGATCCCCTCACATGGAAGACAATGGGAGGGGAGATTATTTTATCATCCATTATTTGGATTATTAAATATTAATTTGAACGCAATCATTTACATATAAAACAATTTAGATTAAATTCTGATATACAGATAAAATATCAATAAAAAAAATGAAATGGGGCCACAGTAAAATTGCCATGATATCCCCTCCCTCCCCGAGTTGCCTTTCGACCGGCAATTTTCTTTAAAATGACAGCAATTTTGGATTAAAAATCAAGAAATAATTCATATTACAAACACTGCCCCAATATTTTACTATCATTTGTATGAGATTCTAACAATAATTTTATATCGGCCCGAGTTTTCTATTCCCGCCCCCACAACCCCACCCCAACATTGTTTGTAGCCTTGTTTTCTGATTGGTATATACTGGCAGTATTATTCTCTGAAAAATCTAATAGTCGAGCTCCGTTGTCGCCGACAGCTCTTGTCTTACACACGTCCACTAGCCTTATATACAGCTACAGTATCTTTAAGAAGATAGGGCCTTCAGCTTTATCTGATCTGTACCAAACTTGGCCAGATTGCTGATATTAGTATAGCTCGGACAAATTCGAACACCAGCTATATCGCCTGAGTTATGGCCCTTGATTTAGATATATATAGCATTATGCTGATTGTCTTCGATGTTGCAGCGACTCTTATATGTTTTTCATAATTTCGCATGGTAAGGTAGCAATGAACAGTTTCTTTGAGTTTTTCGCTTTGTATTGATTGAATTGGATTGTATAGTCGCACCAACAGCTAAGGTCATATGGCGACTTTCCAGCTTCCATTGGTGGAGGAAGACCCCAGGTGCCTCTTCGGGCAATTTTCGTGCACGAGCGGGCACCTGGGTAGAACCACCGACGTTCCGCAAGCCAGCTGGATAGCTTCCTCACATAAAGATTCCTAGGCCCCTGAGGGATCGAACCTATAGCAGTGAGGGGCAAGTGATTTCAAGTCAGAGACGTTAACCACTCGGCCACGGACGCCCCTTTTTCGCTTTGTAACGCAATCTTATAATTACACATGGTAGCAGTGAACGGTTTGTGTTGTGATGCACACGCTAACGCACACGCATCCCTTACATGTGAACAATTGTATTTCCGTGCTGATGAGTAATTCTAGCATGTCATGCTACAAAGGTGAATATGTAATCAATATGTAAAGCATGTCAAGCATTTGACCAGAACGAAGTGAGGTCGTCCATCTTGATTCAAAATGTTTGATAGGAAGAACTGATGGTAAAATTGGGAAGAAACTGTCTGGTAAGAAAAAACGGTCGTGACATGTTTACGTCTTCGTGACATGTTTTAATTTTTTTTTAATATTGTTTTAACACACGTGATTTGATCTGTTATTATGTTAAACTTTGTTCCCAGTTCCTACCTAGATATAATGCTGTTTGCAGCTATTTTACGCTTGCGTAAAACCTTGCTTGTCTGATATTTACCAATACTGACCTAATTGTTGATATCGTGAAAGTTCTGGCAAGTTTGAAAACCAGCTAGATCGGCCAGATTGTTGATACTCATAAAATCTTGACCAGCTAGAGATCGGATTAGTAAAACCAACGATATGGCCCTTGATTTCAGTATTGAAAAAAATGCTATATTCTGCTTTGTTAAAGGGAGTACATCAGGCTTTTCATGGGGGTCTAAGTGTCCGACTTAAAATTGACAAATATTAACATTTTCTATTCTACATGGCCAAAACATAATGAATGAGCCTAAAAATTATCCTTGTTTTGCAAAAAAAATGATTCAGCACAGTTATATGTGCTATCCTAGGTGACGCACCATGGTTAATTTCAGCATTTTACGTCTGATTCAGTCCTAGCTATATGGTGTATTCAAAGTTTAGACATTAACAACATGGTTCTAACAGCATATTTTGATTGATATAAGTGTTTTATCATGAAATGGAACATTTTTATAATTAAAGATGTTTCTAGAAAAATCCTGATGTACCCCCTTGATACTTATTATTTTCTTTTCCAAACTTAGAATGTTTGTATCAATTAAATCCATGGCCCGAACAAGCGGACGCTTCTATTGCCAGTATCCGTAAAAAGTATATGCTGTGGCCTTTGTATTGTTCTCTTAAACCTGAACAATGTTTGGTTTGATCTACTTGAAACTAAAATGCAACTTGTTTTCACGGAAAATTAGCTATCAAACATAATCACCGATGATAATATATTAATACCAAGGTATGGAACACTTTCGATGTGGCGTAGCTATTTAAATTGAGACGGTGTACATACATCGATAGCCAAGATAGCCCTCCGTGGTCGAGGTGTTAACGACGCCGCGTTGTAAACCTTCTCGCCTCTCACAAGAGCTGCGGGTTCGAATCCCACCGGGAAATCAACTGAGAAAGTGTCGATTCTTACGGCTAGCGGGAGATATACAGTAATGTTTCTACCCAGGCATAAGTGGTTGGTCTGCCTCCGACTCATAAATTCGACGTCATAAATAGCCTAAAATCTGCTGGAAAATGACGTTAAACAAACAAGTGGAACGTAATGAATCATCTCTTCCCGGACTCGAAGCACTTTGTGTAAGTATTAACGGACTTGATAGAAGGAAACAACTTATCATCACTTGTTAACTCGTCCGAGATATACTGCCCGAAGACATGCGTATTTTACATTTCTTCCCTGTATGATATCTCAACAAAATGATCTGTTAGGATCGATTATTTCTTCAGATCAATCTATTATACAGCAATGTTTAGTGGTTCATATTACCAAAGCAACTTGACTGGTGAAATCATGCTAACATGTATTCTATTCGAGACGAGGTTCCTATATATTGCTAATCATCGGCATAGTAACGCAGCAGTATACATAGAGGATCTTACATGAGTTCTCATTCATTATTGAATTTATTAAACGAGTTGGCAAAATGATATAATGCGAGCATCATTGTTCTCATTCATTTTTGAATTTATTAAATGATTGTTTTCATTCATTATTGAATTTATTAAACTCGTTAGCAAAAATGATATAATGCTCATTATTGAATTTATTAAACTCGTAAGCAAAAATGATATAATGCTATTAAACTCGTTAGCAAAAATGATATAATGGTCGCATATTAAACTCGTTAGCAAAAATGATATAATGCTCGCATTATATCATTTTTGCTAATGAGTTTTATAAATTCAATAATGAATGAGAAAATGAATGAGAACGAATATTAGATTCTATTTATCACTTAACGTATAACGTCACATTACGTCAGAAAACGTACATTAACGTGATGTCCATGGGGTCATTAACGTTATGTTATACCACTAACGGAATATCGAAATATTGAATGGTATTATTACACTATTATTATTTGATAAAGCAGTATATAGGTCCGAAAATCATAGCTCTATGGTGTGTACCTACCATAGAGCTACGATGCTATCTTTTGTATATAGAATAGATAGGTATCAGGATCGACCCCATCCGGGAGGTTTCTGAAGACATCATGGACTTACTGAATTGAAGGTTGTTTAACGGCTCATCAACACAGTATAGGTTATTTAGAGCCGCCCAGAGAGAGGGGAAGGGTACATAGAAATCCGGGAACCTGCCCTACCCTTATTATCGAATAGATTCCTATGGTTCTTTTACGTGCTCGGAGGATAGACCGATACATGGGACCGCCCGGTTTACGTCCCCATTCGACGGACGAGGCTAAGGGAAAGTGTCTTGCCCAAGAACACACCGACGGAACTACATCATGGACTAAACATTACACACCAGATATGCATGCACACAACTCACCAAATAGAAGAACATTACGCCGATCTAGGCATTTTTCTTTTTCTTGAATGTGTATCTTTCGAAATATCATGCGCTGTGTCGTTCCGTATTTGGTAACTTAAACCCGCCCACAACTTGACACAAAAACACAACGTTAACCGGAAATTGTCGTGTGTGTGTTGGGCTGGGTTAAGTATATTTCGAAAATTGTCGAGATATTTCGAAAGGTAACCATTCATGAAGAAACATGTCGTACACAATTTTCCAGATCTGTGTGATATTGTTCTCTTTGGTGAGATGTATGCATGCACCTGTGGTATTTAAAGTTTAGTATATGTATGTCTTCACAAACCTCGTCGGAAAAGTGCGTATTGGGGTCAGTACGGGGTCTTAACTATCATTTTAATCCAAAGCTTCAAGGCTCTATAGTAGGTGCAAACTACCATACTAGCCATGATTCTCACGTCTAGAGTGTATATTACTATGGTATTGATCACGCAATCAGAATTTATATCACTACATGTATTTTCTAAATTACATAAATTGCTATGTACACATGATATGGTACTATTTATAACACCTAAACATGTCAGACAAATATTACCCTTAAGGGAATGAGTTTAAGTTTCACCGGAAGGCTTGGCTCCAGCGTAAATAGAGTGTCTACAATAGAATTTGCAGCAACTCTGTAGTTCAGGGTGAGAAGGTTCTAGGCCCGTTCTCCATATTTTATCTCGATGTACATGGAGGATGAGCCTGGCATGTTCATTCCTGTTAGGCGCCATATAACCGTTCATGTGTTTGTGCGCCTTAAAACCCCAATTCAATTCAATTCAATTCAAATCCTGTCCATGTATTAACTATGACATACTGTTCACCACACTTTTGAATATGTATTGTTAAAAATAAATACAGTTCCAATTAAAAGCATCCATTTCGTCTGCCTTTCCACAATACCAAACTATTTCTACGTTGTATACGTACAACGGTATATCTCCATGGGCGCCTACAGCCCCTTGCGGTTACCAGGTATATAACAGGCTAGGACCACTGCAAATCACACCTAAATGAGGATGGGTAGGACCCCATGCCCCCGTCCCATCCCCTCTTTCATGTTCATTTTGTCATATTTTATTAGACGTATTAAACATGACCCTGCGTGTGTAGGAGCGTGTCTCCATTATACATGGAGTGTCTACTATAGAATTAGCAGTCACTCTGCAGTACTTCAGGTTAGAGGGTTCCAGGTAACTTCTCAATATTTTATGTCGATGTAAATGGAGGAGGCGTCTGACACGTTCATTCCAGTTTGGCGCCATATATATTTTGTTTGTTGGTGCGTCATACAACCCAATTCATCCTCATTCTCCAGCCGTTACATCCGATCACATGAACATTTGATATTAACTAGCAGAACATGAATTCCATGTTCTTACAATCGGAGTATCGGGAAAGTTTTGGCGTAGCTAAGTCACACAATGCCTATTACTCGGTATCGCTATTGCACATATACAACCCAATTTTAAGAAACCTACAATGTTACCTAACACGAGGATACATATTCTGTCGTGGCAATGACATTCACATATTCGAACTCCAGTTTTCTAACCAGTACAAGCTGTTTATGTTTCCGTCACTGTAATGCCAGTATACTAACAGTTAGTATCGACACTAAGGTGGATAGGCTAAACACACAGTAGAAGAATATTCTATCCAGCGTTTCCGCTACCAATCGCCAATCGTTCACCTCGGTCAGTCTGTCATCGTTAAGCTCTTCCCCGTCTGACTCGCGTCTGTCACTTCCAAAGAGTTCATTATAACTTTTGACATGGAAGTCGTTGCCATTCTCCGATATTTCAAAGTCTTTCTCAGTGTCCTTTGAATCTTTAATTACTATCCCATCGTGATTTTGTTTGCCGACACGCATGCGCATCGCATCAAAACGTCTTGTAAATTGAATAGAATTACCTCTCTGTCGTCTGCTGTTGCATTTGGAACGGAAACGGAGAAGAAACTGTAAACACGCGGGAATTCTTGAGTTCTGTTTTTGGTAAGTAAAAAGCACAATGACGGTAAATATTACTGACAGTGCGCTGAACGAAAGCATGATGACGAGGTAAACAATCACAAGAGGAATTTTAATGGATGTCTTCGGTACCATGTCCACAATTGAGCTTAAATACACCATAAAAGAAAGCATTGAAGTGACACAGAGCGCCGTTTTCTCACCTGATTCCGCTGGCAGAATGAAAACAAAAGAGTTCAGAAACGATAAAAGTATTATTGGAATAACGATGTTTAGAATGTACACGCCTCTTCGTCTGCGAAGAGTTAATTTATAAATGGCCCCTGTGTATGGCTCATACGTTTTGTCAAAACCGTAAGCGGCTGTGTGAGTTACCTCCCATTCTCCGTTCTCGTGGTAAAAGCTCATGTCTACACTGTTTTGCGCGACCGTTAAGTTGATGTCTTGACGAAGATACATCCAGGTGGAGAACTCGTATATACAATACTGCGTATCGAATGGAAAATTGGACACATCAACAATGCACAGAGTCTGGAAAACGTCTCCGGGCTCCCAGAGTACAGTTCCATTGGAGAAAACCTTGACGGCTAAAGCACTAAATCCCAGCCCCTTTGATACCGTATCCACGGCGTTATTAACGACAATGTCTGGCTTCCATACAATGTCCTGCGACACAAGCGTGAACGTCACATTTCCATATTCTGTATCGTTCCAGACGAGCAGCTCGTCTTTCCACGTCATGGTCAGCCAGCCACTGCTTTTCATCACCTGCAGCTTCTCGTCTAAGTCCATTATGCAATAAAGATGAAATCGAAGGAATATTACGTCTATGGGTCTGTTTTTATGGTAAACTGGCATCACGTGATTGTTGTACCTGTCAGCTGAAAATAATTCCTTTTGCAGACGAAGTTCCTCAGAGGAGTTACATAGTACAGTTTGCCATGGTAACAAAATGAAGGTTGACACGAGTAGTTCGCAAACAGTCATCATTTTCCAGCGTTTCTGAAAAAAAGCAAGAAAGATATATAAAACAATTTTTAGTTTTCAGAATAATCTAATGAATGTAAAGATATCGCCGAAAATGGAAAGTTCTAGTAGCATGGTGTTCTATGGTATCACGGTACTTAAATGGTTTGACAAAAAAATTAAACTGTACACACTATTTGAAGACAAAGGAAACTCAGATGCTTTCTGATACACTTCTACTAAATTGTTATGATATAAAATGTTATCAATTTTACGTAAATTCTTTAGAATTAGATTTAAAAAGAAGGGTACCCTCATTGAGCTTATTATTTTTAAAGTTCTATGGTATCACGGTATGCACTTATTGTGTATCCTGTATTTGTTAGTAACTGGTATAAGATTCAATGAGTGACTATTTCTAGAAACAATAATGTACAACAGACTCATCAGACTAAAAATTAATGAATTTTATAACCGTTAAGGTAGTGGAAACTGCATTTATGGAGACTAGGTGTGATGAATTTTAAAGAGCATAAGGAAATTGTCAACATTTTTGCATTATTATGAAATATCCTTTTATTTATTATAAATATACTTATATTTTTCAATTATTTTATCATATGTACCTAAAGTCATCGCATCTATAAGATAAGTATCATATTTTAGCAGAGATGCATACTGTTTTATAGATTGGACACTACCGTGATACCATAGAACCCTTGATATCATAGGAAGCTAGTATAATTGTTTAATAACAATTGAAATGTGTTTACATGCCAAAAGCATAATTCATCGAATTCTTCAGTAGGTATAGTTTATTGTGAATATTAAAGTCTTTATCCTGCCAACAACATCCAAATTGTACAACATATAATGAGCAAAATAAATTAAAAAATGCATGTTATTTCCATAGACGAGATACAAAGCCGTGTATGTTCGGGGTCAATTACAAAGTGACATAGATATGACCAGTAATAATGCTACAAGGTCATTTGTAAACAAAACCGGTGATAAAAATAAAACAAGTATGATGGGAACATACTTTAATAGGTTATCGAAAAATGTTCCCGCCTTTTCAATAAAAAGGGAGGTAATTTTAAAATTACGAAATTTAAAATGTTTTTGTTTGAGAATAACAATCGTATGGGACACATTTCAGAGGTTTTTAAACAAAGACAGACTGGACAATTCTTTTCTAGGGCATATTTCTGCCACTAGATAGCTAGATAATTATCACGATTATTTCGAGATAGTAGCATGCATTTTTTGAGATAATAATGAATTTTCACGAAAATCCTATAAAATTGGTTAGATACAATTATCTAAATATCATTAATGGTGGTCAATAAATAATTCTCATTTCTTTTTGTAAAAAAAGGCATTTTCACTTATTTAAAGTGCTATTTTTGGTTTTTATCACATTGTTGATCTATTTGTTACATTTTTCAAGCATTGTCATGTTGTGAGTTTATAATTTTTTGCTTATATGAAAATGAAGCTATGAATACAATATTTTGGCATCTCAGTGTTAATGTATTTAAAGGGAGCATTCATTCATGAGACAATTGAATTGGGGTTTTAAGGCACACCAACACATGAAAAGGTTATATGGTGCCAAAAAAGGCATGAACATGCCAGGCTCATCTTCCATGTACATCGAGATAAAATATGGAAAATGGGCCTAGAACCTTCTCACCCTGAACTGCAGAGTTGCTGCAAATTCTATCGTAGAAACTCCATTTACGCTGGAGCCACGTTATTGTTTTTCTGCCACTGCTCTTTTGATGCGAGCGAGATAGCACCTGAAACAATGCAGGGATCATGATGAAGACCTTTAATGAACATGAACAAAAAATGATAAAATGAACATGAATTTGGGGGGGGGGGATTCTCCCCCTCTGCCTACCCCTCCAAAGGGATCTGCAGTGGCCGTATTCTTTGCCCCGTGACCAAACGGGGCCCCCGGCAACCACACGGGGTTTCATGAGACAAGTTCTTTCTTAGAAGATACATGACCCCCATTTTTAATGTGGACTTTTTGGCAGCATATGTGTCATTTGTAATGAGAATGTAAGTTATTCATTTTTAATATGGGCCTAGATATAAATGACAACATGGCATTTAAATTTTAATTCACACACAACTCAATGCAACAATCAATGGGCGTGTGCCACCATGATAGTTTCTTAGATACCCGTATCCGGTTGGGGGTAAAAGCCGTACTGTACGTATTATAACAAAAACTATCGGAAATTGCAGGTGCTCTGGCATGGAGATTATAATGGCTAATAGTGTGCCAGAGATTATAATGGCTAATAGTGTGTCAGAGATTATAATGGCTAAAAGTGTCTTTGAAAGTGATCAGTGATATGTATAATATTGTTTATATAATTTATGATAAAACAGATGTATTATATTATTAAATCTAAAAATAAATATAGGATGTTATATACAAACAATGTTTCTATGGTGTAAACATTACAAAACATTTCCCGTGCCGTACCGTGCAGCAACGTACATAATGTTCACCATTTATCATTCTACTTACTTTTGTCATATACATAGATGTAAAATTATGTAATACTATAAATTAAGCATTACAAATAGACATACTTTATAACAACAAACTCATTAGCATAATATTATGCCAAAAGTAACTAGGCAATGTTTCCTACCGGTTTGGGCCTGAAGTTTAATGTTAATTATAGCAAAAACTTTCAAAAATATGTGTGACCTTGAACTTGAGGGTAGGTATATTTTTGTTGAATGCGACACATTGTCTCATGGTGTAAACGTATGTGTATAGCATTATTAAAATCCAATGATAGATTAAGAATCTACAGCCCAGACACCAATAATTATAGCAATAACATTCGACGTGTAAATGTGACCTTGACTTTGATGGTAATAATCTTGTCTTTGTTACAACACATCTTCTCATTGAGATGAACATATGTGTGTACAATTATTGCAATCCAATGATAGACAAAGAATATATAGCCCGGACATTAAGTTATAGAAATAACTTCATAGTATATGTGTGACATTGACCTTGAAGGTAGGGACCTGACTCTTACTTTTTACACATCATCTGATTTGTGTACAGTATTATCAAAATCCAATGATAAATAAAGAAGTTGGAGCACAGGCACGAAATTGTAAGCAATAACCTTTGAAGTACATGTGTGACCTTGACCTTGAATGTATGGACCTGCTTCTTAGTCGCGACACATCGATCGACGTATGGTGGTATAATTTGTTTATAATGTTATTGAACTCCAATAATAAATAAAGAAGTTATAACCTGGACACGAAATTTTAAGAAATGCCCTTCAAAAAACATGTGTGACCTTGACCTTGAAGGTACGGACATGGCTTTTAGTCGTGACACATCGTCTTATGGCGGTGAACATTTGTGTGTAATATTGTTCGAATTCAATGACAGATAAAGAAGTTATAGCATGGACACGAAATGATAAGCAATAACCTCCCCATCAACCTTCAAAGTATAGGTGTGCCATTGACCTTGAACGTAGGGACATTGTTCTTAGTCGGGACACATCGTCTCATGATGGTGAACATTTGTTTATAATATTATTGAATTGAATTGAATTGGAGTTTATAGTCGAACCAACAGCTAAGGTCATATGGCGACTTTCCAGCTTCCATTGGTGGAGGAAGACCCCAGGTGCCCCTCCGGGCAATTTTCGTGCACGGGCGGGCACCTGGGTAGTACCACCGACGTTCCGCAAGCCAGCTGGATAGCTTCCTCACATAAAGATTCCTAGGCCCCTGAGGGATCGAACCTACAGCGGTGAGGGGCAAGTGATTTCAAGTCAGAGACGTTAACCACTCGACCACGGACGCCCCCATAATATTATTGAAATCCAATGATATAGCCCGGACACGAAAATTTAACCTGACTCTTTGTTACGACACATTGTCTCATGGTGGTGAATATTATTAGAGCTGTCGGAGAACAGCGCAACTAACTATTCGTTTTTTCAAACAATAATAAATTATAGCCAGTATATACCATCAGAAAAAAAAGCTAAAACAATGTGGGGGTGTGGTGGGGGTGGGGTGAGGTGGGGGTAAATTTGGGGCAGGATGTGAAATTTTATTTTTTATTTTTTTATTAGTTTAAATTAAAACATGCTGTCATTTTAAAGAAATTTGTGGTCGAAAGGCAACTCGGGGAGGGATGGGGGATGAGAATCTAGCATTTTTTATTGTGACCTCATTTCACTTTTCTTTTTATTGATATTATATTTCATCTGTTTATCTGAATTTAATCTAAATTGTTTTATATGTAAATGATTGCGTTCAAATTTAAATGTCAATATCCAAATAATCCAAAACGCAGAGATCTGTAAATAAATAAAAAAAAATAATATGGTGGTGATGATGGGGTGGGGGGATAGTTAGGGAATCGGGGTTCGGGGTGGGACGGGGGCACTCATTGATATAGGTGTAGATTTGATAAAACAAAACAACAGTATGTTGGGATATCTTTGAGAACCTGGCCATTGCACCTACTTTCACGCACCTTTGCAACATCTCGATTGATTCTGAACTTATCTGAAATTGACATAGATTTTACGAATGGTCCGTACTGAACACATGCACGTGAATCTCGTAGTGTGTTAAAATACACGTTTAATGCTTTTTTCAAATGTTTCGTATTGGCGAATGTTAAAGTTACATAGAACATAGAATAACAATAATAAAAAAACTGCATAGGAGCCAATTTATTAGACTAGTCATGGATATACATGTAGATCTATGGACTACTGAATCTCGATATTTGTTTACATATAAAAGGAGGATTAGTGCAGTATCCTCAATTATAGAGTTCGAAATGTTAAGTTTATTACTCAAACTGGATAAATCCCCAATTAGGCTGTGCCTTTTTCATATTAGGAAAACAAAAGATTAACTAGCTAGTAACGTGAATTTTCATGATAATTATTCAACATGTTTACGAAAACAAAATTTCAAATGTTTAAGATAATTCTTATCGCGTTAACTATTGTGCTATAACGTGATGACTGAAGTGGGCAATATCGCAGCAAGTTTTGTTAGATAAAATTGTTGAACATTAAAGAGAAAAAGTAGCATTATCGAGGAACAATACACTATAAATTATCTAGCTATCTCGTGAAATATGCCACCATACTTTTCAATGCCAACCATTAAATTTGTTCCGAGCAATTACATAACAGCGTTATGTTCTCGATTCGAATTCCGACCAGCGCACTTTGAGTTGTATGATACGTTGAAGGAGACAGTTGTATGATACGTTGAAGGAGACACTTACTAACACCGAGATAAGGCTATACAAAGGAGAAACTGTCCACTCGGTGAGAGAAAATGTTTAATCAAGGCGCATCTAACAGTTCGACATCGATCTTTTCGCTCAAAGAGTTGTCAATTTGGGGCTGCTTTTTCCTTCTTAAAACATATCCACGTTCGTGATAATAATGTTAAAGAAGTCTGTAAACACCATGACATTATCTAAAATTGGTAGTTGGTATCACTGTGACTATGGTCTAAACTCACTATTTTGTGATGGCATTATAAATAACAAATATTTGCAATTAACGTGTCATAAAGTGCAAGTTTAAATATTGGACAGTCACATGGTCAAGGAACATTTTGAGAGTTAACATTTCTTTTTTATTCTTATTTAAAGTGTTCTCAGCAGATAACATGTTTGAAAAGTATATGTATTCAACATGTGCAAGGAATGTCGCCGTGGCCGGGATAGTAAAGATGCTCCGTCCAAAACTTTCTGGCCTCACACCGCTGCGGGTTCGAATCCCACTGGGAGCTTCACTTGCCAAGTGAGAAAGTGTCGATGCTTACGGATGGCGGGAGGTATATAGTACTAGTTCAACCCAGGAAAATGGGATTGCACAAAAAAACGGCTAACAATATGGCCTAACATGTGTTAAAATGACGTTAAACCATTCAAACAGACAATTTAACATTCAAAATGGAAAGGTTATATATCTAGACTTGCTGGAATAACGCTGGTATTCATTGCTTATGGTATAGGGAGATCCTAATCCTAGAGGTAATGAATATATCCATCTTTTGCGCAATCAACAGTTAAAGAAAACTATTCCTAAATTTCAGTCATGAAATATGCCACAGTTCAAATTTCAGTGATAAACTTACGAAGTGATTTAGGTACAACTGATTCGAAGGTGCTAGATGTCACTTATATATTCATGAGTCATCTTACTGACCTGGTGAGTGATATCCTAGACAATCAGGTCTGTACAAATTGATACCCTACGGTATGAAAATACAACTTTCCGGAGACAATTACATAGTCTAGATCATCTGCGGCGCTTGCTTGTCTAGACAAGTCGTCCTGAACAAAGTTTGATTTTTGCCGATACACTGGTAACGTTTCTGATTGGCTGAGACAGGAACACCTGCTTTTCAAGATATGCAGAAAGACAATAACTTTATATATAAACAAAGAGGGAAACTTCATCATTATATCGACGAACTAAATGCGGATGGAAAGAAATACTTTAAAAAACAAATCTCAAGACGTGTGTATTTACAATCAAGCGTCGAAGATGATCACGACTAATAATTATATCGATCACAGACATATTAATAATTTATTATTAGGTCTGTGTATCGATCAATATAAACCCGGAGTTCACTATTCCCTTAGACATTGCAACGTCTCTTACTAGACTCAAGAAACAACAAACACAGTGCTAAATTCAAAATTTCAAATTGTAATTTGGCATAGAGCACTTGGGTGACCAACTGATACCACGGCATTTCTTAAATAACACATAATTAAACTCATATAAATGAGACTCAATCTCATTGTGTCAATTACTCTTTAAAATAATGAGAAGTTTTGTATATGTTATCACTCAATGAACAATATCGTTCATAAACAATCATAATGACGTTCATATTCATATGATTATCATAGATCATGACAATGAAAAAGACTATTATTCATTTAATAAATTTAACAGATGCATACAACGTCAGTTTTGAAATATACATAACTTTAAACATAAACTAAAAAACTAAACGTGTTAGTCGGTCGTTGTCCCAAAGCTGAATGAATTGCCGCTCAATTATTGCACGAGAAAATCTCATCGCTACACCTAGCGGAGACTTAACACGATTCAAGGGAAATTAATTTACTTCTAATTCATTCTTCAAACGAAGAAAATTTTATTTATATAATTCTCCAGTGCAATTAGTTCAGGGCATAAATTCATCAAATTTTTGAGCACAAGAATCAGACTCAGACTCAAAATCTCATTTTTTTGCAAACCCTATCAACACAACAGTATGGGTAAGGATTGTGATTTTCAGACATTTTCTGTTAAATTACCTTTAACATTACTCTTTTCTGTAAGTAAATATAGTAATTTGCCTGTAAAACTGTTTTTATTTGGAATTAAAAAAATTGAGATTTTGAGTCGAGTCCGATTCTTGTGCTCAAACGTTTGATGAATATTAGGCCAGGTTCGTGCAGAAAATGACCTTGGTGCAAACAAATGTATGCCCCAACAGTTTTCTGTCGAGTTGTAAGGAAACAATGTGTTTGTTTGAATGGTGTTTTACGTCATTTTTATCACATTTTAGTCCATGTATGACGGTCAGTTTTTTTTTGTGGTAGACCACCCAAGTTTTCCTGGGTAGAAACAGTACTGTATACCTCCCGCCATCCGTTAGAACGGACACTTTCTCACTTAAGAGTTGAGCTCCCAGTGGGATTTGAACCCGCAGCGGTGAGAGGCGTGAAGGTTTACAACGCTACGTTGTTAACACATCGACCACGGCGGCGCTTCAAACACAAAATAAAACAGGACAACTGATGTGGTTTTAAAATTATTTCGTACGTTATTCGTTACTCTTAAGGATGATGGCTGGCCAGTTTTCAAGTCTAAGATTTTTTTTTTAAATCACAGTTTTATTTGATAACGGGCTTGTTTCATTTTCCTTCATCCTAGTAGATATGGATATACGTTGTTTCTTGCACATGATTCAAACAAATTAGAACATGTAGCAGCGAGATTTTTCTCTCTTGCCTGTATTTTTGTTCCCAATGAATTCCCTTTTCAGTATTTATTGACATTCTCACTAGCCTTTGATTTGTGGCGGCTGTGGAAAGTCGCCCCGACTACAAGTAATTAATGTTATTAATTACTGGCCCTTTGGGATCATCAAACCAAATATTTGTGGCTTGAAAGTAGAAAGCCGGTGCAAGGGGTGGGATGTTGTGGGGATCGGTGGGCGGGGGTGGGAGGTGATTGGGCGTGGGCTGATAGGTGTTGCACATATACTACTTCTCATGAGCAGGCTCAATAAAACCGCATCTGCTATTTACTGCTTCCAAGAGATCCCATTTTCAGTATTTATTGGTACATACTAACCTATTTGAGGTGAACAAAATCATTTCTGACTATTGAACGGCATTTTCAAGTTCTACCACTACTTACAACATAAATACTGCACACTTAATTCGAAGATTTCTTGTTAAAAAAGGGTTGCAGCTAGTTAGGGAAAGGACACAACTGCGCTGTTGTAGACCTATTATTCACAGTACATTTTGTAACACGAAATTCGAAAATGTTGAGTAAATTTTAGTTCTGTATTTAATGTAAAGAGATGGCAAAATGTTACATCCTAAGTTTGATCACTTGTTTGAGACACACGCGTGTTCTGTCAATAATGAAACTTATAAGTGAAAACATTTGGTGTATTATCTGTTGTTTTAGTCCGAATTGGAAGTTCTAATGTAGCCAGGTATCATTCGATTAACAGCAGCATATTATGCACACAATATATAGCGGAAATTAACGAATTGCGTTTCCTTTTTTTCCTTTAGTATATTTGGATTCCCTCACCGCTGCGGGTTCGAATCCCACTGGGAGCTCGACTTGTAAGTGAGGAAGTGTCGATTCTTACGGATGGCTGAAGGTGTACATTACTGGTTCTAACCAGGAAAAGTGGGTCCTCCACAAACAATTGACCGTCATATATAACCTTACATGTGTTGAACATGACGTAAAACACCATACAAACAAACAAACAAACAAACAAACAAATATTTGGATTCAGAAATAAGCAGTTTGAATATGTTTATACTTTAAATGTGTACATGCGTATAAGTTTTTTTCTGAAACCTGAGTGAAACACGTTTTAAATAGATAACCCTTAAAGAGACTTATGCCAATATTAATGTTTTCTCTTAAATTTAAATGTTGTACAGACAACATCTTCAAACAAGTATCCAACAGATTTAAGAGCAGCTATTTCAAAATGCCGGCTTCGAAGCAATTGGCAATATGATCAATACACTGATATCTGCTTTGTATAATCTAATTGGTATTAACACTTTATTTTTTGTAAGCATATAGACATAATACGGTTTATCATGCAAATCGTATTCATTGTTTTGGTCAAATCATTCTCATAAAATGCCATGAGAGTGATTTGACTTGACGATTTGACCAACAATTGAAAACGATTTGACTTGAGTGCGATTTGACTGGGAATCTCAGATACGGTATGTATGTTGCACCATGTTTGTTTGTTTGTTCGTATGGTGTTTTACGTCATTTTCAACACATGCAAGGTTATATATGACGGTCGATTTCATTATTTTTTTTGGTGGTGGCAGACCACCCACTTTTCCTGGGTAGAACCAGTACTGTACACCTCCCGCCATCCGTAAGAATCGACACTTCCTCACTTACAAGTCGACCTCCCAGTTGGATTCGAACCCGCAGCGGTGGCTGCACCATGTAAATGCGCCGTCGTATACCTGAATAGAGAGGTGATTACATATACACTCAAGTGATATGAAAACGCAACACGGGAATTTCCGCTATATATTGTATATACTGCACACTTAATTGCACATAATATTCCAAAGAAATCCAAAGATGTTTTTTAAAAAGAAAGTTGCAGTTAACTAGAGAAAGGACACAACTGTGATGTTGTAGACGTTTTAATCACACTACACTTTGTAACAAGAACTTCATAAATGTTGAAGTAGCTCTTTGAAAAACTGAGCTAGTTCAGTACTGTATTTAAATAGTTTGCAAAATGTTGCATCCTAAGTTTGCTCACATGATTGAGCCAAACGCGTACTCTGTGAATAATGAAACATTGAAGGAATACTATTTGCTGTATTATTTGTTGTTTTAGTATTTTTTCCAAAAGGAAAGGTCTTACGTAGCCATGTACCATTCGATTAAAAGCAGCACATTGTACATACAATATATAGCGGAAATTCCCGTGTTGCGTTTTCATATCACTTGAGTGTACTTCTTGCGTTTTACCTCAGCACTGTGGAGACGAATAATGTCCACTCCAGTCATGGACTCTTGTTGAGCCATGTACTCATGTAGCAACTTCAAGAGCAGTTGATCGTGTTTCTGTGGTAATATAATATACTTTATTGAACTTATTCCACGGGTTCAGTTGGATGTGAAATTTCACACAATGCGGTTTGTTTAAAACTCTATAAATACTGAAAAGCGGATCCTTTGGAAGCAACACACACAAACAAGAGAGAAAAGTAACAGACTCGCTTTTATTGAGTCTGATCATGAGAGGTAATATAAGATGCAACACCTCTCAACACTTTGTAGTCGGGACTCATATTCCGTCTGACTGAGCGTTGGGCTGGTTTTAGCAGTAATTAAAATGTTATCGCTTTTTTTGCACCAGCTACGTATTTTCAACGTTTTACCAAGTATCATTACACTCGAGCTGCACACAAAACATATAAATGGGCTATAAGTGGTGGTAAACGAATTGCTGCAATACACGATTTATTATTGGAGAGCAGGGTAATAACACCACATACAAATATTTTTAAACTTTATTTTAATAGATTTGGCGAATAAATAGGGCGTGGCATGGATTGAAAAACAAGCACCAAGCATGGGGCTTAACAACTGGGCTGCCGGTAAGCACAACGTCACCTCTCGGAGATAAATTTCCATTTATCTGAACACATTGATATATGGTACACACAAATAGGAAACAAAATATAGAGTTAAATCGACATTTGTTTCGTATTATGGGATACAATTCTCAAAGGCAGTTTACACTGGGTACAAAGAAACGGTTATAAGTCCAACAGGAAGAGTAGCATTCACAGAATACAGTCTTTCCAACAAGAATTACAACGCAAATGTGATTCAAAAAGCACATCACACACACATTCAGTTAAAAAGCACATCACAAACATATACGGGTTGACAACAGAGGTACTGCCTTGGAACGGTCAGTGGCAAAATGGATCACCGGGGAGCTTAAACCAGCTCAACGGTGAACCAAACCTCACTCTTACCGTAAACAACAGGACAGTCTAAATAAAAATAATCCCCGTCGAATTAACCCCTTACATTTGAGAACCCTGGTTCAATAAAGAGTGTATGCAAATAAGAAACATATATAATAAAGCAAGACAAGCATACAATAAAAACAAAACACAATTCTATAAAACAATTTTAAAAGACATTAGTAAACAGTATAAGAATGTTTTAAGAAAAACACACAGAAAATTTAACGAAAATAGGGTTGAAAAACTTAAATCATTAAAAAATGCCAAACCCAAACAATATTGGAAAATAATAAATGTAAAACCTAAAGAAAGTGACCAAATGGCCCCTCTCAAAGATTTATATACTTATTTTAAAGAGATTAATGAAACACAGACTGAAGAAAATACTCACCATGAAGATTTTATACACATAAATAATAATTTATCAGAAGACCTGATAAATCAAGAAATAAATGGCCCTATAACTGAACAAGAGGTTAAGACAGCTATCAAACATCTGAAAAATAACAAATCACCAGGCACAGATAACATTGTAAATGAACAAATGAAAGCCTCTATTAATGCTATGCTACCCATTTATGTGAAATTGTTTAACCATATTTTTAACACAGGTATAATACCTGAAAACTGGACCATTGGCATTATCAAACCCATTTACAAAAACAAAGGAAACATAACTCGTCCAGAAAACTATCGCCCTATTTCATTACTTAGTTGTTTTGGAAAATTATTTACTTATATACTTAACACAAGATTAAATTTATATGCAGAAAAATCTAACCTTATAAGTGGAGTTCAAGCTGGCTTTAGAAAAAAACACTCGACAGCTGACAATTTATTTATTCTTAAAAGTCTCATTGACCTCGTCCATTCTGATAAGAAGAAGTTATTTTGTTGTTTCATCGACTTCAAACAAGCCTTTGATTCTGTTTGGAGGATAGGTCTGTGGAGAAAACTGCAGAATGAAAATATAAATGGCAAATGCTTTAATATCATATATAACCTTTACAATAACATTAAGTCAAAAGTTGTCACAAAAGATGGTAGTTCTGACTTTTTCGAATGTCTAAATGGTGTTCGTCAAGGCGAAAACATGTCACCTTTTCTATTCAGTATTTTTTTAAATGATCTAGAACTGTTTTTAAATAACCGAAATGTAAATGGTGTCACAAGAGAAACCGATATAAATCAAGCCAATATGTACCTCAAATTATTTATTCTGCTTTATGCAGATGATACTGTATTGTTTAGTGAAAACGAAAATGACTTTCAGATAGCACTTAACAATTTTAAAGAATATTGTGATACTTGGAAATTAAAAATTAATGTGGAAAAAACAAAAATAGTTATTTTTAGTAAAGGTAATTTAAGACAATTCAGAAATTTTAATATAGGAAATGATGTAGTGGAAAGAGTAGACCATTATAAATATCTTGGAGTATACTTCTCAAGAAGCGGATCTTTTTTAAAGACCAAAAAATATATTGCTGAACAGGCAAATAAAGCATTATTTTCTTTACTGAGGAAAATTAGATATTTGTCACTCCCATATGATATGCAAATTGATCTGTTTAACAAAACTGTCAAACCAATCTTACTTTATGGTAGTGAAATATGGGGTTTTGGAAACCTAGATATTATAAAAAGAATACAGTTGAAATTCTTAAAATACATTTTTAACCTAAAGAAGTCTACCCCTACATATATGGTTTATGGGGAAGTAGGCATAACACCCATATCAGTTGACATACAAAATAAAACCATTTCATACTGGACAAAACTGATCAACAATTCAAGTGAAGTGAATAATAATGTGCAACAAAATATCTCTTTAAAAATGTATATGCTGATACAAGAACTGGTATCAAAAAGAAAGATAAAGTCCCCTTGGATAGACAATATTAAAAACATACTATGTACTTCGGGTTACTCTGGAATCTGGTATAGCCAGAGTTTTTCAAATGCAAAATGGTTAATTAAATCATCCTACCAAAAGTTGAAAGATATATTTATTCAAAACTGGCATTCAGAAATAGATAGAACATCTAACACCAATATTTATAAATTATTTAAAACAGAATTTAAACAAAGCATCTATATTAAAATGTTACCAACCTTTTACTGTAAACTACTCATCAGGTTTCTAACGAGAAATCATAAGCTACCAATCGAAGTTGGCCGTTGGAGATCCATCCCGAATAACGAAAGAAAGTGCCCTCATTGTAATGATATTGGTGATGAGTTTCACTACCTATTAAAATGCTCAAAATTTGAAGATATTAGAAAAAAATATATCCAAAGGTACTATTATACAAGGCCAAATATGTTAAAATTTCAACAGTTACTCTCAACTGAAAATGTACAGGAACTTAAAAGGCTAAGCTACTTTATAGAGCAAATAGTTAAAACTATAAATATGGCTTAAAAATATTATTAAAAACAATAATAAAAATGAATACATAAATTAAATATTAATAATAACTTTTTTCTTTTTCTGTTTCTAGTATGGTTACCATTATTA
Organism: Cyrtodaria siliqua; assembly: GCA_037043455.1. Lineage (NCBI taxonomy): Eukaryota > Metazoa > Mollusca > Bivalvia > Adapedonta > Hiatellidae > Cyrtodaria > Cyrtodaria siliqua. The sequence goes on along the minus strand of JAWPHD010005607.1, from coordinate 130,949 downwards.
TACTAGAATGAAACTCAATCTTAAAGCTTTACTACATGAACTGTCCTTTATGAGTTCTTATTTTTCGTTTCGGTAAGACTCATACTTATTGGAAGTCATAAAGGTTACGGCTAACAAACAAATGTAAATATGTTGATGTAAATATTTGTGTAGAATGTAAAGCATAATATTTGTAAGAAGTATGAGAGTTGGATGCAAGCCTATATTGTACCATTCAGTATGTAATGGTTGTTTATTTTGACAACACATGTACACAACAAATACTGTCCTTCAAAAGTAAATGGTGTTACTTTTGACTGTCCTTGACGAAAACTATTTTCTTAAAAAAATAAGACGCTATCCGAATAAAGTTTCAGCGACATAAACTTTTTAAGCTATTACCAAAAAATGGTCTTCTAAATCAAGATTCAATTCAATTATTATTTAACTGTTAAATTTTGAAATATGACTACTCTATTTATAAATTGTTTGTCCATTGTTATATTTAGAAGAAGCAAGTATACGGTATACTTACAGTTAATAGCCTTAATACACAACAAACCAAATTTCCAATAATTGTCTAAAAATAGAAAATATACATGTCAGACAATCCAGTACATTAAAAATTGTAAACTACAACTAAATGTATATTGTCATCATACATGCTTATTTTAATAGAGACCGGGACTAGAGATAGCACCCTTTACTTACGCATAAACTACTTTATCTTAATTCATAAACGTTCTATAAAAGATTAAATAGGTTCGATTTCTGTAAACAACATGTTTCACGTCCATATTGGAAAATGTATTGTACTTACTCATTATTCAATACATTCGTCCTTTTATGTTTCGTCCCAAACGAACATTTAATAAAAAAATAATGATATGCAGTATTTATATTACATTCTCATTTAATTTATTATTCAATGCAACCTAATTAACAAATTGATATTAGCTGTTTAAATAGTGTTCTCCTGCAAAACGTGTGTGATCGTTGATTGTGTATGCTTATGTATGATTTGCCATTTGTGACTATTTGAAAACTACTTGTTGTAAATTGTATATACTTATGCATTTCACCTGTGTGAAACTGAGTAATTAATAAATAAAGATGAATTGAAGAAAAAAGAATTTAAAATGAATATATGTGCAATAATTTCACGCTTATCACCTATGTTTGTATCTTATGACATCATTATCTTAAAGTCATTAACAGTAGTTTTAATAGTGTATATTCTTAAACTGATAATACTGATTATTTTAATATGTGTCATCATTTTAAAACAATTGTTTGTTTTAATGCTTTTAGCAAACTGGTATTAATCATATTAAGCATATTAATCAGTTAAATAAACTTTAATCAATTTATCGCAAATACTAGAATTTTAGAAAAATCATGACGTTTCTAGACATATTTTATGAACGTGACGTTGGCAGTGGCAGTAGCTGTAACTGCCACTGCTACTGCTACTGCCTCTGCTACTGCTACTGCCACTGCTACTGCCACTGCCACTGCCATTGTTACTGTTACTGCTACTGCCACTGCTATTGCTACTGCCACTGCCACTGCTATTGCTATTGCTATTGCCACTGCGACTGCCACTGCTACTGCTACTGCTACTGCCACTGCTACTGCCACTAACACTGCCACTGTTAATGCTACTCTACTTACTGCCACTGCTACTGCCATTGCTACTGCTACTGCAACTGCTACTGCTACTGCCCTGTCACTGCTACTGCCACTGCCACTGATACTGGTACTCTACTTACTGCCACTGCTACTGCTACTGCTACTGACTGCTACTGACTGCCACTGCCACTGCCACTGCTACTGCCACTGCCACTGCCACTGCCACTGTTACTGCTACTGCCACTGCCACTGTTACTGTCACTGCCACTGCCACTGTTACTGCCACTGCTACTGCTACTACTACTGATTGATTGATTGAATTGGATTTTATAGTCGCACCAATATGGCGACTTTCCAGCTTCCATTGGTGGAGGGAGATCCCAGGTGCCCCTCCGGGCAATTTTCGTGCACGGGCGGGCACCTGGGTAGAACCACCGACGTTCCGCAAGCCATCTGGATAGCTTCCTCACATTAAGATTCGCTACTACTACTGAAACTGCATTTTAGTCCTGAGTTTTTTCAGGTATGTTAACTGTTACTTTTTTAAATGCCTGTTTCTCTTTAAGTACTTGTCGAAGACCTTTGAAATTTCTCATACATTACCAGTTATATCTGTGCATTACAAGATTTAGAATTTAAGCATGGTAGATGAAAAGGTATTGTCTTAGAAACTAACATTTTAAACTAACATGTAAAATTAATTTAATGATAAATGGACATTCAATGGAAGGGAAGTCTTCTGAAATAACGTTTTTGGATGATCAATATTTTCACTAAACATTGTGCAAAATTCTACAATAATGTGTTAAAAATGAAATATAAACACTGAAGGACTAGGATTTGTAAAAAAATATGAAAATATATTAATACTATGAGAATAATTACGACATTTAAAAGGTATTATAACATTTCCGTAAACAAAATGAAGAAAATCAGTGTTATTTCCGCTAAAATTAAGGGATATGCATTCACTCATATCTGTTTTACAGCAAGACCTTTCCGAATTCTCGACAATCATTTTCATGGATTATAGGCGAATAACAACAGATGGCATACAAGAAAATTAAAAAGCATAGAATTATTCAAATAATTTTTACAACGTTTTGTAACAAGGACATTTTCAGAGATGCCAGTATCCAAAAGGTGTGGTAGGGGGAGGTAATTCAGGGGTATAAATAACCGGACATTTTTCATTTTTGTTGTAGAATTTAAGAGAGCAAACCCAGTAGTACTATAAATACACTACTTTATCTGAGTTATACCACACATTGCTGCAAACCGTGACATGCAACTCGTCCAAGACAACGCTCCGTGCCATGTCGCTAGAGCAACATTGGCAATGTTACAGGCCAATAACATACGAGTCATCCCTTTTCCTGTTAACAGTCCTGACCTAATCCCAATCGAGCATGTCTGGGACTTATTAAAACGGGACTTCAACCGCGTTTGGAGAAATATCCGTCAGCAGTATCTTCACAGATACATTGTATCAATGAGGAGTCGTTGTCGAGCCGCGATTGCTGCCGATGGAGAGCACACACGTTATTAACATACAACAGACGTCAATTAACATGATTTTGTGCCTTTTGAATTACCGGGACGCCTTATTCATTCCTGCGGAAGATGTCAAAACTTTATTTGTTTGAAATGAAATTTTGTTTGTTGATTTGTAATGATTTCCGCTTTCTTATGCGATCAATAAATTTACGAAATTGAATTTATCCTTTTTTTTAAGTACAATTTATTGAGGTGACCGATTAGGAATTTTGTTAAGTGTAGTAGCATGCATTTTTTGAGATAATAATGAATTTTCACGAAAATCCTATAAAATTGGTTAGATACAATTATCTAAATATCATTCATGGCGGTCAATAAATAATTCTCATTTCTTTTTGTAAAAAAATGGCATTTTCACTAATTTAAAGTGCTATTTTTGGTTTGGTTTGTTGATCTATTTGTTACACTTTTCAAGCATTATCATATTAAAATTGTGAGTTTATAATCTTTTTGCTTATATGGAAATGAGTGTATGAATACAATATTTTGGCATCTCAGTGTTTATGTATTTAAAGGGAGCATTCATTCATGAGACAAGTTCTTTCTTAGAAGATACATGACCCCTATTTTTGATGTGGAATTTTTGGCAGCATATGTGTCATTTGTGATGAGAATGTAAGTTATTCATTTGTAATATGGGCCTAGATATAAATGACAACATGGCATTTAAATTTTAATTCACACACAACTCAATGCAACAATCAATGGGCGTGTTACACCACGAATAGTTCGATACCCGTATCCGGTTGGGGTAAAAGCCGTACTGTACTGTACGTATTATAACGAAAACTATCGGAAATTGCAGGTGCTCTGGCATAGAGATTATAATGGCTAATAGTGTGTCAGAGATTATAATGGCTAATAGTGTGTCAGAGATTATAATGGCTAATAGTGTGTCAGAGATTATAATGGCTAATAGTGTCTTTGAAAGTGATCAGTGATATGTATAATATTGTTTATATAATTTATGATAAAACAGATGTATTATATTATTAAATCTAAAAATAAATATAGGATGTTATATACAAACAATGTTTCTATGGTGTAAACATTACAAAACATTTCCCGTGCCGTACCGTGCAGCAAAATTAGACATACTTTATTACAACAAACTCATTAGCATAATATTAAGCCAAAAGTAACTAGGCAATGTTCCCTACCGGTTTGGGCCTGAAGGTTAAAGTTAATTATAGCAAAAACTTTCAAAAATATGTGTGACCCTGAACTTGAGGGTAGGTATCTTTTTGTTGGTTGCGACAAATTGTCTCATGGTGTAAACGTGTATAGCATTATTAAAATCCAATGATAGATTAAAAATCTACAGCCCGGACACCAAATTATAGCAATAACATTCGACGTGTAAGTGTAAGTTACATGTGTGACCTTGACTTTGATGGTAATAATCTTGTCTTTGTCACAACACATCTTCTCATTGAGATGAACATATGTGTATACTATTATTGCAATCCAATAATAGACAAAGCATATATAGCCCGGACATGAAGTTACAGAAATAACTTCATAGTATATGTGTGACATTGACCTTGAAGGTAGGGACCTGGCTCTTAGTCGTTACACATCATCTGATGGTGTTGTACATTTGTGTACAGTATTATCAAAATCCAATTATAAATAAAGAAGTTAGAGCCCAGGCACGAAACCTTCAAAGTATATGTGTGACCTTGACCTTGAATGTAGGGACCTGGTTCTTAGTCGGGCACATCGATCGACGCATGGTGGTGGTGTAATTAGTTTATAATGTTATTGAACTCAAACAATAAAAAAAGAAATTATAGCCTGGACATGCAATTTTAAACAATGCCCTTCATAAAAAACATGTATGACCTTGACCTTGAAGGTACGGACATGACTTTTGGTTGCGACACATCGTCTTATGGCGGTGAACATTTGTATGTTATATTGTTCGAATTCAATGACAGATAAAGAAGTTATAGCCTGGAAACGAAATGATAAGCAATAACCTCCCCATCAACCTTTAACATTGACCTTGAACGTAGGGACATTGTTCTTAGTCGCGACAAATCGACTCATGATGGTGAACATGTGTGTTTGATATTATTGAAATCCAATGTAAATAAAGAAGTTATAGCCCGGACACGAAACTTTAAGCAATGACATTCAAAATACATGTGTGACCCTAACCTTGAAGGTAGGGACCCGCCTCTTAGTTACGACACATCGTCTCATGGTGGTGAACATTATTAGAGCTGTCGGAGAACAGCGCAACTACACTATTCGTTTTTTTTTCAGACAATAATAAATTATATAGCCAGTATATACCATCAGAAAAAGGCTAAAACAATGTGGGGGTGTGGTGTGGTGGGGGTGGGGGTTTTTAAATTTGGGGCAGGGTGTGCAATTTTTTTTTTTTATCAGTTTAATTAGTTTTATGCTGTCATTTTAAAGAAATTTGTGGTCGAAAGGCAACTCGGGGAGGGGAGGGGTGGGGGGAGAATCTAGCATTTTTTTATTGTGACCTCATTTCACTTTTCTTTTTATTGATATTATATTTCATCTGTTTATCTGAATTTAATCTAAATTGTTTTATATGTAAATGATTGCATTCAAATCTAAATGTCAATATCCAAATAATCCAAAACGCAGAGATCTGTAAAGAAATAAAAAAATAAATATCGTGTGGTGGTGATGATGGGGTGGGGGGGATAGTTAGGGGATCGGGGGTCGGGTTGGGCGGGGGCACTCATTGATATAGGTGTAGATTTGATAAAACAAAACAACAGTATGTTGGGATATCTTTGAGAACCTGACCAATGCACCTACTTTCACGCACCTTTGCAACATCTCGATTGACTCTGAACTTATCTGAAATGGACATAGTCTTTACGAATGGTCCGTACTGAACACATGCACGTGAATCTCGTAATGTGTTAAAATACATGTTTAATGCTTTTTTCAAATTTTTCGTATTGGCGAGTGTTACATTTACATAGAACATAAAATAATAATAATAAAAAAACTGCATAGGAGCCAATTTATTACACTAGTCATGGATATACATGTAGATCTATGGACTAGTGAATCTCGATATTTGTTTACATATAAAAGGAGGATTAGTTCAGTATCCTCAATTATAAAGTTTGAAATGTTAAGTTTATTACTCAACTGGATAAATCCCCATTTAGGCTGTGCCTTTTTCATATTAGGAAAACAAAAGATTAACTAGCTAGTAACGTGAATTTTCATGATAATTATTCAACATGTTTACGAAAACAAAATTTCAAATGTTTAAGATAATTCTTATCGCGTTAACTATTGTGCTATAACGTGATGACTGAAGTGGGCAATATCGCAGCAAGTTTTGTTAGATAAAATTGTTGAACATTAAAGAGAAAAAGTGGCATTATCGGGGAACAATACACTATAAATTATCTAGCTATCACGTGAAATATGCCACCATACTTTTCAATGCCAACCATTAAATTTGTTCAGAGCAATTACATAACAGCGTAATGTTCTCGATTCGAATTCCGACCAGCGCACTTTGAGTTGTATGATACGTTTAAGGAGACAGTTGTATGATACGTTTAAGGAGACAGTTGTATGGTACGTTTAAGGAGACAGTTGTATGGTACGTTTAAGGAGACAGTTGTATGGTACGTTTAAGGAGACAGTTGTATGGTACGTTTAAGGAGACAGTTGTATGATACGTTTAAAGAGACACTTACTAACACCGATATAAGGCTATACAAAGGAGAAACTGTCCACTCGGTGAGAGAAAATGTTTAATCAAGGCGCATCTAACAGTTCGACATCGATCTTTTCGCTAAAAGAATTGTCAATTTGGGGCTGCTTTTTCCTACTTAAAACATATCCACGTTCGTGATAATAATGTTAAAGAAGTCTGTAAACACCATGACATTATCTAAAATTGGTAGTTGGTATCACTGTGACTATGGTCTAAACTCACTATTTTGTGATGGCATTATAAATAACAAATATTTGCAATTAACGTGTCATAAAGTGCAAGTTTAAATATTGGACAGTCACATGGTCAAGGAACATTTTGAGAGTTAACATTTCTTTTTTATTCTTATTTAAAGTGTTCTCAGCAGATAACATGTTTGAAAAGTATATGTATTCAACATGTGCAAGGAATGTCGCCGTGGCCGGGATAGTAAAGATGCTCCGTCCAAAACTTTCTGGCCTCACACCGCTGCGGGTTCGAATCCTACTGGGAGCTGCACTTGCCAAGTGAGAAAGTGTCGATGCTTACGGATGGCGGGAGGTATATAGTACTAGTTCAACCCAGGAAAATGGGATTGCACAAAAAAACGACCGTCATATAATATGGCTTAACATGTGTTAAAATGACGTTAAACCATTCAAACAGACAATTTAACATTCAAAATGGAAAGGTTATATATCTAGACTTGCTGGAATAACGCTGGTATTCATTGCTTATGGTATAGGGAGATCCTAACCCTAGAGGTAATGAATATATCCATCTTTTGCGCAATCAACAGTTAAAGAAAACTATTCCTAAATTTTAGTCATGAAATATGCCACAGTTCAAATTTCAGTGATAAACTTACGAAGTGATTTAGGTACAAATGATTCGAAGGTGCTAGATGTCACTTATATATTTATGAGGCATCTTACTGACCTGGTGAGTGATATCCTAGACAATCAGGTCTGTACAAATTGATACTCTACGGTATGAAAATACAACTTTCCGGAGACAATTACAGTCTAGATCATCTGCGGCGCTTGCTTGTCTAGACAAGTCGTCCTGAACAAAGTTGGATTTTTGCCGATACACTGGTAACGTTTCTGATTGGCTGAGACAGGAACACCTGCTATTCAAGATATACAGAAAGGCAGAAAGGCAGAAAGACAATAACTTTATATATAAACAAAGAGGGAAACTTCATCATTATATCGACGAACTAAATGCGGATGGAAAGAAATACTTTAAAAAACAAATCTCAAGACGTGTGTATTTACAATCAAGCGTCGAAGATGATCACGACTAATAATTATATCGATCACAGACATATTAATAATTTATTATTAGGTCTGTGTATCGATCAATATAAACCCGGAGTTCACTATTCCCTTAGACATTGCAACGTCTCTTACTAGACTCAAGAAACAACAAACACAGTGCTAAATTCAAAATTTCAAATTGTAATTTGGCATAGAGCACTTGGGTGACCAACTGATACCACGGCATTTCTTAAATAACACATAATTAAACTCATATAAATGAGACTCAATCTCATTGTGTCAATTACTCTTTAAAATAATGAGAAGTTTTGTATATGTTATCACTCAATGAACAATATCGTTCATAAACAATCATAATGACGTTCATATTCATATGATTATCATAGATCATGACAATGAAAAAGACTATTATTCATTTAATAAATTTAACAGATGCATACAACGTCAGTTTTGAAATATACATAACTTTAAACATAAACTAAAAAACTAAACGTGTTAGTCGGTCGTTGTCCCAAAGCTGAATGAATTGCCGCTCAATTATTGCACGAGAAAATCTCATCGCTACACCTAGCGGAGACTTAACACGATTCAAGGGAAATTAATTTACTTCTAATTCATTCTTCAAACGAAGAAAATTTTATTTATATAATTCTCCAGTGCAATTAGTTCAGGGCATAAATTCATCAAATTTTTGAGCACAAGAATCAGACTCAGACTCAAAATCTCATTTTTTTGCAAACCCTATCAACACAACAGTATGGGTAAGGATTGTGATTTTCAGACATTTTCTGTTAAATTACCTTTAACATTACTCTTTTCTGTAAGTAAATATAGTAATTTGCCTGTAAAACTGTTTTTATTTGGAATTAAAAAAATTGAGATTTTGAGTCGAGTCCGATTCTTGTGCTCAAACGTTTGATGAATATTAGGCCAGGTTCGTGCAGAAAATGACCTTGGTGCAAACAAATGTATGCCCCAACAGTTTTCTGTCGAGTTGTAAGGAAACAATGTGTTTGTTTGAATGGTGTTTTACGTCATTTTTATCACATTTTAGTCCATGTATGACGGTCAGTTTTTTTTTGTGGTAGACCACCCAAGTTTTCCTGGGTAGAAACAGTACTGTATACCTCCCGCCATCCGTTAGAACGGACACTTTCTCACTTAAGAGTTGAGCTCCCAGTGGGATTTGAACCCGCAGCGGTGAGAGGCGTGAAGGTTTACAACGCTAAGTTTGTTAACACATCGACCACGGCGGCGCTTCAAACACAAAGAAAACAGGACCACTGATGTGGTTTTAAAAATAGTTCGTACGTTATTCGTTACTTCCTCTTAAGGATGATGGCTGGCCAGTTTTCAAGTCTAAGATTATTTTTTTTTAAATCACAGTTTTATTTGATAACGGGCTTGTTTCATTTTCCTTCATCCTAGTAGATATGGATATACTTTGTTTCTTGCACATGACTCAAACAAATTAGAACATGTAGCAGCGAGATTTTTCTCTCTTGCCTGTATTTTTGTTCCCAATGAATTCCCTTTTCAGTATTTATTGACATTCTCACTAGCCTTTGATTTGTGGCGGCTGTGGAAAGTCGCCCCGACTACAAGTAATTAATGTTATTAATTACTGGCCCTTTGGGATCATCAAACCAAATATTTGTGGCTTGAAAGTAGAAAGCCGGTGCAAGGGGTGGGATGTTGTGGGGATCGGTTGGCGGGGGTGGGAGGTGATTGGGCGTGGGCTGATAGGTGTTGCACATATACTACTTCTCATGAGCAGGCTCAGTAACACCGCATCTGCTATTTACTGCTTCCAAGAGATCCCATTTTCAGTATTTATTGGTACATACTAACCTATTTGAGGTGAACAAAATCATTTCTGACTATTGAACGGCATTTTCAAGTTTCTACCACTACTTACAACATAAATACTGCACACTTAATTCGAAGATTTCTTGTTAAAAAAGGGTTGCAGCTAGTTAGGGAAAGGACACAACTGCGCTGTTGTAGACCTATTATTCACAGTACATTTTGTAACACGAAATTCGAAAATGTTGAGTAAATTTTAGTTCTGTATTTAATGTAAAGAGATGGCAAAATGTTACATCCTAAGTTTGATCACTTGTTTGAGACACACGCGTGTTCTGTCAATAATGAAACTTTTAAGTGAAAACATTTGGTGTATTATCTGTTGTTTTAGTCCGAATTGGAAGTTCTAATGTAGCCAGGTATCATTCGATTAACAGCAGCATATTATGCACACAATATATAGCGGAAATTAACGAATTGCGTTTCCTTTTTTTCCTTTAGTATATTTGGATTCCCTCACCGCTGCGGGTTCGAATCCCACTGGGAGCTCGACTTGTTAGTGAGGAAGTGTCGATTCTTACGGATGGCTGAAGGTGTACATTACTGGTTCTAACCAGGAAAAGTGGGTCCTCCACAAACAATTGACCGTCATATATAACCTTACATGTGTTGAACATGACGTAAAACACCATACAAACAAACAAACAAACAAACAAACAAATATTTGGATTCAGAAATAAGCAGTTTGAATATGTTTATACTTTAAATGTGTACATGCGTATAAGTTTTTTTCTGAAACCTGAGTGAAACACGTTTGAAATAGATAACCCTTAAAGAGACTTATGTCAATATTAATGTTTTCTCTTAAATTTAAATGTTGTACAGACAACATCTTCAAACAAATATCCAAAAGATTTAAGAGCAGCTATTTCAAAATTCCGGCTTCGAAGCAAATTGGTAATATGATCAATACACTGATATCTGCTTTGTATAATCTAATTGGTATTAACACTTTATTTTTTGTAAGCATATAGACATAATACGGTTTATCATGCAAATCGTATTCATTGTTTTGGTCAAATCATTCTCATAAAATGCCATGAGAGTAATTTGACTTGACGATTTGACCAACAATTAAAAACGATTTGACTTGAGTGCGATTTGACTGGGAATCTCAGATACGGTATGTATGTTGGACCATGTTTGTTTGTTTGTTCGTATGGTGTTTTACGTCATTTTCAACACATGCAAGGTTATATATGACGGTCGATTTTATTATTTTTTTTGGTGGTGGCAGACCACCCACTTTTCCTGGGTAGAACCAGTACTGTACACCTCCCGCCATCCGTAAGAATCGACACTTCCTCACTTACAAGTCGACCTCCCAGTTGGATTCGAACCCGCAGCGGTGGCTGCACCATGTAAATGCGCCGTCGTATACCTGAATAGAGAGGTGATTACATATACACTCAAGTGATATGAAAACGCAACACGGGAATTTCCGCTATATATTGTATATACTGCACACTTAATTGCACATAATATTCCAAAGAAATCCCAAGATGTTTTTTAAAAAGAAAGTTGCAGTTAACTAGAGAAAGGACACAACTGTGATGTTGTAGAAGTTTTAATCACACTACACTTTGTAACAAGAACTTCATAAATGTTGAAGTAGCTCTTTGAAAAACTGAGCTAGTTCAGTACTGTATTTAAATAGTTTGCAAAATGTTGCATCCTAAGTTTGCTCACATGATTGAGCCAAACGCGTACTCTGTGAATAATGAAACATTGAAGGAATACTATTTGCTGTATTATTTGTTGTTTTAGTATTTTTTCCAAAAGGAAAGGTCTTACGTAGCCATGTACCATTCGATTAAAAGCAGCACATTGTACATACAATATATAGCGGATATTCCCGTGTTGCGTTTTCATATCACTTGAGTGTACTTCTTGCGTTTTACCTCAGCACTGTGGAGACGAATAATGTCCACTCCAGTCATGGACTCTTGTTGAGCCATGTACTCATGTAGCAACTTCAAGAGCAGTTGATCGTGTTTCTGTGGTAATATAATATACTTTATTGAACTTATTCCACGGGTTCAGTTGGATGTGAAATTTCACACAATGCGATTTGTTTAAAACTCTATAAATACTGAAAAGCGGATCCTTTGGAAGCAACACACACAAACAAGAGAGAAAAGTAACAGACTCGCTTTTATTGAGTCTGATCATGAGAGGTAATATAAGATGCAACACCTCTCAACACTTTGTAGTCGGGACTCATATTCCGTCTGACTGAGCGTTGGGCTGGTTTTAGCAGTAATTAAAATGTTATCGCTTTTTTTGGCACCAGCTACGTATTTTCAACGTTTTACCAAGTATCATTACACTCGAGCTGCACACAAAACATATAAATGGGCTATAAGTGGTGGTAAACGAATTGCTGCAATACACGATTTATTATTGGAGAGCAGGGTAATAACACCACATACAAATATTTTTAAACTTTATTTTAATAGATTTGGCGAATAAATAGGGCGTGGCATGGAATTAAAAACAAGCACCAAGCATGGGGCTTAACAACTGGGCTGCCGGTAAGCACAACGTCACCTCTCGGAGATAAATTTCCATTTATCTGAACACATTTCTATATGGTACACACAAATAGGAATCAAAATATAGAGTTAAATCGACATTTGTTTCGTATTATGGGATACAATTCTCAAAGGCAGTTTACACTGGGTAAAAAGAAACGGTTATAAGTCCAACAGGAAGAGTAGCATTCACAGAATACAGTCTTTCCAACAAGAATTACAACGCAAATGTGATTCAAAAAGCACATCACACACACATTCAGTTAAAAAGCACATCACAAACATATACGGGTTGACAACAGAGGTACTGCCTTGGAACGGTCAGTGGCAAAATGGATCACCGGGGAGCTTAAACCAGCTCAACGGTGAACCAAACCTCACTCTTACCGTAAACAACTTGACAGTCTAAATAAAAATAATCCCCGTCGAATTAACCCCTTACATTTGAGAATTTCAAATGAATATATGTGCAATAATTTCACGCTTATCACCTATGTTTGTATCTTATGACATCATTATCTTAAAGTCATTAACAGTAGTTTTAATAGTGTATATTCTTAAACTCATAATACTGATTATTTTAATATGTGTCATCATTTTAAAACAGTTGTTTGTTTTAATGCTTTTAGCAAAATGGTATTAATCTTATTAAGCATATTAATCAGTTAAATAAACTTTAATCAATTTATCGCAAATACTAGAATTTTAGAAAAATCACGACGTTTCTAGACATATTTTATGAACGTGAAGTTGGCAGTGGCAGTAGCTGTAACTGCCACTGCAACTGCTACTGCCTCTGCTACTGCTACTGCCACTGCCACTGTTACTGTTACTGCTACTGCCACTGCTATTGCTACTGCCACTGCCACTGCTATTGCTATTGCTACTGCTATTGCTACTGCTATTGCTACTGCCACTGCTACTGCCACTGCTACTGCCACTGACACTGCCACTGTTAATGCTACTCTACTTACTGCCACTGCTACTGCCATTGCTACTGCTACTGCCACTGCCACTGCCACTGCTACTGCTACTGCCCTGTCACTGCTACTGCTACTGTCATTCTACTGCCACTGCCACTGGTACTGCTACTCTACTTACTGCCACTGCTACTGCTACTGCTACTGACTGCCACTGCCACTACTACTGCCACTGCCACTGTTACTGCTACTGCTACTGCTACTGCCACTGTTACTGCTACTGCCACTGCCACTGCTACTGCCACTGCCACTGCCACTGTTACTGCCACTGCTACTGCTACTACTACTGATTGATTGATTGAATTGGATTTTATAGTCGCACCAACAGCTACGGTCATATGGCGACTTTCCAGCTTCCATTGGTGGAGGAAGATCCCAGGTGCCCCTCCGGGCAATTTTCGTGCACGGGCGAGCACATGGGAAGAACCACCGACGTTCCGCAAGCCAGCTGGATAGCTTCCTCACATAAAGATTCGCTACTACTACTGAAACTGCTACTGCTACTGCTACTGCCTCTTGGGAGTTATCGGGTAAAACAATCACAAAAAAATGCACAACTTGTCCAAATGTGAATGGATTTGGTTCTAACTACGAGGGTCATTCAATAAGTTCTGTCACTAACGCGTTTTAACAATTATGTGCTCATTGTGAGTGTTTCTAGACATATTTTATGAACGTGAAGTTGGCAGTGTCAGTAGCTGTAACTGCCACTGCTACTGCTACTGCCTCTGCTACTGCTACTGCCACTGCCACTGTTACTGTTACTGCTTCTGCCACTGCTATTGCTACTGCCACTGCCACTGCTATTGCTATTGCTACTGCTATTGCTACTGCCACTGCTACTGCCACTGCTACTGCCACTGACACTGCCACTGTTAATGCTACTCTACTTACTGCCACTGCTACTGCCATTGCTACTGCTACTGCCACTGCCACTGCCACTGCTACTGCTACTGCCCTGTCACTGCTACTGCTACTGTCACTGCTACTGCCACTGTCACTGCTACTGCTACTGCTACTGACTGCCACTGCCACTACTACTGCCACTGCCACTGTTACTGCTACTGCTACTGCTACTGCCACTGCCACTGTTACTGCTACTGCCACTGCTACTGCCACTGCCACTGCCACTGTTACTGCCACTGCTACAGCTACTACTACTGATTGATTGATTGAATTGGATTTTATAGTCGCACCAACAGCTACGGTCATATGGCGACTTTCCAGCTTCCATTGGTGGAGGAAGATCCCAGGTGCACCTCCGGGCAATTTTCGTGCACGGGCGAGCACCTGGGTAGAACCACCGACGTTCAGCAAGCCAGCTGGATAGCTTCCTCACATAAAGATTCGCTACTACTACTGAAACTGCTACTGCTACTGCTACTGCCTCTTGGGAGTAATCGGGTAAAACAATCACAAAAAAATGCACAACTTGTCCAAATTTGAATGGATTTGGTTCTAACTACGAGGGTCATTCAATAAGTTCAGTCACTAACACGTTTTAACAATTATGTGCTCATTGTGAGTGTTTCTAGACATATTTTATGAACGTGAAGTTGGCAGTGGCAGTAGCTGTAACTGCCACTGCTACTGCTACTGCCTCTGCTACTGCTACTGCCACTGCCACTGTTACTGTTACTGTTACTGCTACTGCCACTGCTATTGCTACTGCCACTGCCACTGCTATTGCTATTGCTACTGCTATTGCTACTGCCACTGCTACTGCCACTGCTACTGCCACTGCTACTGCCACTGCTACTGCCACTGACACTGCCACTGTTAATGCTACTCTACTTACTGCCACTGCTACTGCCATTGCTACTGCTACTGCCACTGCCACTGCTACTGCTACTGCTACTGCCCTGTCACTGCTACTGCTACTGTCAATGCTACTGCCACTGCCACTGGTACTGCTACTCTACTTACTGCCACTGCTACTGCTACTGCTACTGACTGCCACTGCCACTACTACTGCCACTGCCACTGTTACTGCTACTGCTACTGCTACTGCCACTGTTACTGCTACTGCCACTGCCACTGCTACTGCCACTGCCACTGCCACTGTTACTGCCACTGCTACTGCTACTACTACTGATTGATTGATTGAATTGGATTTTATAGTCGCACCAACAACTACGGTCATATGGCGACTTTCCAGCTTCCATTGGTGGAGGAAGATCCCAGGTGCCCCTCCGGGCAATTTTCGTGCACGGGCGAGCACCTGGGTAGAACCACCGACGTTCCGCAAGCCAGCTGGATAGCTTCCTCACATAAAGATTCGCTACTACTACTGAAACTGCTACTGCTACTGCTACTGCCTCTTGGGAGTAATCGGGTAAAACAATCACAAAAAAATGCACAACTTGTCCAAATGTGAATGGATTTGGTTCTAACTACGAGGGTCATTCAATAAGTTCTGTCACTAACGCGTTTTAACAATTATGTGCTCATTGTGAGTGTTGATGTTTGGTATCAAATGAAAGAGAGTTTCAATACCATTCCATTGATGGTAAAATGAATGCTGTATCTTTTGTGTGACGAAAGTTATGGAACATTTAATACACATCACTTATACATACTGAGGCATTTTAGTCCTGAGTTTTTTCAGGTATGTTAACTGTTACTTTTTTAAATGCCTGTTTCTCTTTAAGTATTTGTCGAAGAGCTTTGAAATTTCTCATACATTACCAGTTATATCTGTGCATTACAAGATTCAGAATTTAAGCATGGTAGATGAAAAGGTATTGTCTTAGAAACTAACATTTTAAACTAACATGTAAAATTAATTTAATGATAAATGGACATTCAATGGAAGGAAAGTCTTCTGAAATAACGTTTTTGGATGATCAATATTTTCACTAAACATTGTGCAAAATTCTACAATAATGTTTTGAATATGAAATATAAACACTGAAGGACTAGGATTTGTAAAAAAATATGAAAACATATTAATACTATGAGAATAATTACGACATTTAAAAGATATTATAACATTTCCGTAAACAAAATGAAGAAAATCAGTGTTATTTCCGCTAAAATTAAGGGATATGCATTCACTCATATCTGGTTTACAGCAAGACCTTTCCGAATTCTCGACAATTATTTTCATGGATTATAGGCGAATAACAACAGATGGCATACAAGAAAATTAAAAAGCATAGAATCATTCAAATAATTTTTACAACGTTTTGTAACAAGGACATTTTCAGAGATGCCAGTATCCAAAAGGTGTGGTAGGGGGAGGTAATTCAGGGGTATAAATAACCGGACATTTTTCATTTTTGTTGTGGAATTTAAGAGAGCAAACCCAGTAGTACTATAAATACACTACTTTATCTCAGTGTAATATCCAGTTCAAAGGATATATGCCTAGTGACAGAACTTTTTGAAGCACCCTCGTATGTATGGTCATATAGGGACTCGAAGCACAACATATACTGCTACTGATACTGCCACTGCTACTGCTACTGTTACTGCTACTGCTGGCAGTAGTTAGCAGTAGCTACTGCTGCTACTAATGGCAGTAGTTAGCAGTAGCAGAAGTAGAGCACAATCGCAATAGGTATACTCATCGTTTTTTTTGCGCAATTATGTTTTTTTTTCTTTACGCAAATTCTACTTTCCCACCATCATGTTTAACAAACAACCTTTTTCGCAAACATCATATGTTTACACAAGCAGTAACTGTAGCTTGTAGTAAACCACTACTAGCCAAATATGTAATCCTCTTGAAATAAAGATATTATTATTATAAATATTACAGAAAGCGTAGATAGGTGTTATAA
Organism: Cyrtodaria siliqua; assembly: GCA_037043455.1. Lineage (NCBI taxonomy): Eukaryota > Metazoa > Mollusca > Bivalvia > Adapedonta > Hiatellidae > Cyrtodaria > Cyrtodaria siliqua. Next base: position 113,627 of record JAWPHD010005607.1, on the reverse strand, counting down.
GAAAAAACCCAGAAATGTTCATGTATATAATATATAAAAATATGAGATAAATCTAAGAAGCTAATTCCGCGCAAAATCTTCATTTGTCTTCTCCTTATAAATCTCTATAAATCACAGACAAATGCAATGTATTGAAGTATGTTTCATTTGAAGGTTAATATAAGCACAGCAGGCGAATCTAATAAGATCGATGTTTCGATTAATTCTACTTTTTGTCATAATATAACGTTGATACTCAATAAATGTTTCATTGTAAAGTTAATATAAGCACGACAAGCGAATCTAATAAGATCAGTGTTTGTATTTATTCTCTTTTTTCTCATAATACTAAGTTGGTCATCAATATAAGTGCGACAAAGTCGTAAAAATAACCGCCAGAATGACTTACATACACTTTTTTCTGTAAAGAAATTTATGTTGAGATATATGAGATTATCTTGTTTGATTAAATGCGGAAGTCGATGGTTTTCGATAAGATCAAATTTTGGATTAATTTTCAGTTTTATTTTACAGTATAAACTTGAGTATTCATAAACATGCTTTAGAAATGAATTTATTAACCATCTAGCGCATTGATGCTGTATATAGAATTAGGCTAATGACAATTCAGACTTGTTGAAATGTAACATCTTTTTCCCCGATTATACGCTTGTCCACAATTAGCCATGGGAGTCATGGCTCTTATGGTAGTATGTACCTAACTATTTATACAGCCCTGAATCCTTTGCTTTGAATTATAGGTAGGACGCAGTAACGACCCCATACGCACTTTCCCAGCGATATTTCTGAAGACATCAAGCAATACCTGCATACAGCTGCCGTAGTTCAATAGAACAAACCTTAAATAACACATGTGCATGCATACAACTCACTAACGTTTGGTGGCTGATTTTTGACATTTTTCTTCTTTTTGTTATTTCACCGCGAAAAGACAGCAGAACGAAAAGACATCACTTCAGTGCGAAAAGACGACATAATGACAGAATGAAAGAACGACAGAACGAAAAGACGACATTTCAAAGACGAAAAGACGACAGAACGCCACGCAAAACAATGAAAAAACGACACTTTAGCCGCGAAAAGGCGGCATGTTATGTCGTCATCTTTTCGTTATTTCGTGTGTCTTCTCGCTTCGAGTTTGTCGTCTTTTCATGCTGTCTTTCCGTCGTATTTTTCGTTCTATCGTCTTTTCACGCTGTACTTGTCGTCTTTTTGTTTTGTTGTCTTCTTGTTCTGTCGTCATACGTTCTGTCGTCTTTTCGCGGCGAAATAACGAAATGGCATAAGTCAGTCACCAGTTTATGTTATCCGAGTGCATACTGAAAACAATGATCAAAGCGATAGTTTTACCTCTTATTTTAGATTTATATACCTACGTTCCGGATGGTCGCCAAAGTAAAGTATCATATGTTTCATAAGAACGTATGAGATTGTTCAGGTATGAATATGGATTGAGTAGCTTTAAAATTTGACTTCTAAATTATTTTGCTAATAGCCTATGATCAATAAATAATTTAACCTTATATTCATGTTCAAATACAATTCGTATAAACAGGTACATGTGTTTGAATACTATTATAAGCCAATACATTTGGATACTATAAATGGAATGACATGTATGTACTATCTAATCTTGTAACGAATCTTCACTAAACTTTTCATTACCATTTCATGTAATGCCACTACAGGAACACTATATATCGAAAGCAATATGCACGAATACAGGAGAAAAAGATGTTAGAGAGGAGTTCATAGATAAAAACCATTACGGCGTTGGCAACAAACTTCACAAAACGGGGTTTTCACAGATATATTCGATTGAACCAAGATTATAATTTGTCTTTACGGTCTCCAAAGACATACATTGGCATGTCCACGCCTAATTATTCTTTGAGCACATACGAATACATTGATGTGGCAACTTTGACATTGACTTAGAATAAGATAAGAAGTGAATGAGTAGATAAACAAGATTTGTTTCATTTATGTGGGTGAAAGATTGGAATTTCTCAGTGAAAGAATATTCATAATCGCTAATTATTAATAACTAACTCCGAACACTGTGACGTTGAGTTATGACGTAAATAAAGTTTTGCTACGTCGACGTCATCCGTCGATAACGTTCAAAAAAGTGAATATGTAATAGATAGAGTATGGTTTCACATCGAGGTGTTTAAATTAACCAACGATATGAAACCGTACTCTATTTGTTTTGTAGCATGTCCATTTCAGCTCTATATCAGTTATTCTAACTGTTATTCTAACTGTTATTCTGACAGGTCTTATTTTCAATTAAACGATTTACACCTGTGCTATTACAAAGAGAATTTTAGTCGACCATGCTACAATATACGATAATTCACCGTAAACGATGTTCTGCTTCTATTTTAATACCCCTAAAATGCGAAATAGTGCACACAACTGAATTATTTCTAATTTGCATTGCTTTGCTTACTCTCCTAACGTTGCAAAAAATACAGTGATATATCGTTGTTTCTATTTTAAACTAGGCCTATAGTGCGAGTGTATTATAATTTAGGTTAAAATTATACATTAACTGATTTAAAATGTAATAAATATATTATTTTAACCGCTTGTTCGATTATAAGGAAATCCTTCACTCGATGGTAGTCGTATTTTGTTTTTTACTCTCACTCGTATACGCTCGTTCGTGAAAAGAACAACACGCGTACCATCTCGTGAAGGATTTATGCACATTAACCGATTATATATTTTTCTGAATCCTGTCCCAGAATGCTCATTTCATCGAGATAAGACCAATTGGTATTAATGCCTAAATGGTAACAAACGTATACCACACTGGGCATATTACAACAAGAGATGTAAAACATATATATAACCCCTTCAACGACCATGACACACACATTCCTGCCACGTTTCGAGTTTGTAGTGCCAGGTGTTCTTGAGTTATCGCGAAGACAAGCCATTTTTAGTGAGTTTTTACATGTTTTGTTACCATGGCAACCACAATTCTTACGCGAATATATCCAAAAGGAGAGGGTGCACAACTACACCATGACACAAACATTCCTCCCAAGTTTCGAGTTTGTAGTGCCAGTTGTTCTTGAGTTATCGCGAAGAAGCAATGTTTAGTGATTTTTTTACAAGCCGTGAAAGGTCACCCCGTATTGTTATTTTTACACCCCAGAGGGATGGTATGACTTTCATATATCCAGTTTCATCCATTAACACATGTTTTACTTATACCATGTTGAAGGTTTTGTGTTCCCCGAAATTTTGGCCCATTTTAATAGGATTTTCCTTAACCTTTCCTTGTGATCTTGAATTAGACACTTGTGTTGAGTTTTGGACCCCTATTAACCGTCCGTCTATTATTTATAACGGATCTTTGATATATAATAACGTAGTATCTCTAATAATTACTAATTAGCCCTTATTCCGCTTTTCATAGAATGGTATTACAGTTAAATTAACATGAGTCTTTTAACGAAAACACTTTCGTCTTCTCTGCGTCATCTATACACATTCCACATAATAACTCGACATTTCTTAGATCTAAGTCTTATACCTTTCCATCCTCATTCGGCAACCTCATTCCATGTTCCTTCCAATAATTTTACCAAGATTTTTAATAACGGCTCAAATGTTTCATTAACACCTCTTGCAACACCTGTTTTGAGAAAATATCACGTAAAGTCTTCATTCAGACATCGTTTTATTCAATCTAGACGCAGAGTGTTTCCCTCTATAAGTAAGTGCAATGCTAAGAGGGGCATTTGTTACACTTATTTAGCTTGCAAGTCCACCATTAAATCAACTGTTAATGTTAGAACATTTAACATATGTCTAGCTTCAAATGTTGATTGACGTACTTCTCGCGTCATTTATGTTTTGACTTGAAATGCACCACGTTGTGGTATACAATATGTTGGACAAACAGGTCGTTCCTTAGAAGTTCGATTCCGTGAGCATAAATATAATGCAGGCAATCTCAAAAAGTTAAAGAATTACCTGTACCAACACTTTCGTCAGTCAGGTCATAAATTTAGTAACAACGTCACTGTTCAACCATTTGAATATATAATTTATGATAATGATGCAACCAAAAACTTTAAAATAAAAGCTAAGACATATAGCAGAACTAAAGTGGATGAACAACTTGCAGACACCATTTCCACTGGGCCTTATTGATAATATTTATCAAGAAAAAAATATTTCAAAAGAGCCTTATACTGACATTTTTGCTATATTTTCCATTCGAAAGCGCAAATCTAGGTCTCATGGTTATAGACGTAATGGTAACATCAAACGGAAATCACGTATTACTATGTCAGTCGCTGATTTACATACTATTTTTAAACAGTCCGGAACGCACTCGATGCTTTCTTGTCTCACCTCTCTGTCATTTTCTTCACTTAAGCTGATTGACGAGGAAGCAGACAAGATTTTCATATCCTTTGTATAGCACTGCTTCCATAATTCAAAGCTATACGCAGCATGTTCTACGACCCCGTATTGACAAGGAGTCTGATCACGTCAGACATTTTCTTAAATTTCTTTATCTTAATAAGGGCATTAATATGCCAAGTATTCTTCGAGATAATCGTGTTGTTGATTCTATTCCTAAATATTTCAAAAAAATCGAAAATCCTATAATTTGTTATAAGTACAAAAAAACAATTAGAAATATGATTTTCAACTACAACAAAATAGTGTCTGACCTTGATATAGTAAATAACACTCCTAAGGAATGCGAGTGTAGAACATCCAAATGTTGCTATGCTCCGGTCGGTCATTACTGCTGATTTTGATATGATAGATAAACGTATTCGGCGCAATTCACCTCTTATTTCAACAGAGGTAACAAATCGACAGCTTAACACTTGCTTGAAACGTAGTGCGCACAGTTTTTCGATATCAAACATGGCCCATGTTTTGAGTTATTCACATTTGACTTGCAAACAATTATGTCACTAGCTATCCATCGATATTTTCTGTTTTACTGTTCTGATAATTAAAGACATGTTCTATAGTGTTTCTGCATTACAGATTTTCTTTAAACTCTTTGTACAGTAAGTCTGTTATATATATAGACAGAAAATGCAAAAGTAATGGTAGGTCGCCGTAATTGTTAAAATTTTAAAAAATAATTTGTAATGCCACCGTCATGTCAGTCTGTCCAAAAAGTTGAACAAGTCCATGAAATAGCTAAATTAGACATTTTTGAGGTCTAATCATTTATTCATTGGTCACAATTCTGCTAAAATTGTATTAAAGTAAAGAAAATTTAATTATAATAACATTTAAAGCTCATCTTTATGTAAAACCTATCTTTTTTTACAAACTATGTTGAGACCATAACACAATTTATGCACAAATTAGCCCATAATGATACAATTTCTTTTTTTGTGTATGTTCCCAATAATAGAATTTGTTTAAACTTCTAAGCATATAGTTTAACATATATAAAAAAAAATGTGCAATAAAAATGTTAGGTGCCCATGCTTGTTTAGAAATATTTTTTTTGAAACCCTACCCCTATGCTAAAAGGCCAAGTTTTGTATGAAATTATATAGAAATGGCACGTTTTCCTTTTTTGTTATGTTCCTAATAACATAATTTGTTCAAACTTCCTAGGCACTTATTTGAACATATAGTAAGACAATATATGCAATTAAAATTATAGGTCACCATGCATATTGAGATTTAATATTGGTTTTTGGAACCCTACCATTATGCTTAAATTTTTTAATTTTGTTTGAATTTTACAAAATGTTATATTTATCCTATTTTATATATTTTTCTAATACTAGGCATTTATACAAATAAAGACAAATAAATACAACTAGACATCAAGAGCAACATTCCTGTAAATTTTTAAGAAAATGCATCCACTAGTTTTAGAAGAGAAGTCGCCCAAAATTCTACGCATGAAAAACTACAGAAAATGCCATTAAACATCCGTTAAATTTGGAGTGTTGATCTGACAGAGAACTTCACTTCTGTTGATCCAAAGTGTATCTGCATCTCTAGTCCACTGAAATAGTTGCTTTTTCTGCTCCATAATGCACTATTTCTCAAAATAAAGGGTTTATGTAAAAAAATATTTAGTCTTTAAGAAACTGTCAAAGATACTTTCATTTGAGGGAAAAAGCAACATATATCCAGCAAACTTGTATAATTTCACCTCAAAAGTTTATATTACCCACAATGTACCTTAATTTCATTTGAAATTTATGTTACAAAGTTACCATCATCTATAACTTAAAAAAAGCGAATGAGCGAAATCTTAAAAATGTTTAAATTAAAAATAACTATTTAATTGAGCGTTTCCATTTGTTTAGTAACAAGACACACAGCAATGATGTACTGACGAAATTTAGTATTATTTGTAATAGATGTTAAACAAAAACAAAAACAAATGTAATTGTTTTAATATTTATGTATGCATTTGTGTCCTAAAATGACACTGATTGCTTGTAATCTTAAATCATGCGGTTTGTTTAAACCTATAACTTTTTATATCAACTATTTTTCTATACTATCTTTTTGAACAATTAGCCTGTTCTTAAATGAAACAAATAGCACTAACAGGTAGGTATTTATAATGTGTGACCCTTTATATCGAGATAAGTGAAAGGTAATTTTAATGTCATTATATGTCTCATCTTTGTCCAGAATTTCCTCTATCATACCACTTATGGTAATACACTGCAGCTACCTATACCTCGATTTGATGATCCTGTCGAAACCTTTAATAGTTCTTGATTTTTTTAAAAATATTTATTTCTTTTTTCTTTTGACGAGTGGGCATAGCTTTCATTTCATCTTTCTCGTTCCTTTCTTAAATATAACTCGTCATTCATTCTTTACTTTAAGCCTAGTTCTGTATTCCTTCTGAATTTCTGCCCTGGTTTTCGCCATTGTTGACTACCCCGATCTGAAATAGAGTGCAAGTATTTTTTTGAAATGTTCGTGTATATATATATATATATATATACATACCAATTCATGCTGAATAGTATCGTAAATTTATATTCAAATATAATTACAACTTAAAGCTTAAAGACAAATAGTTTTGTTTCGACAAATAATCGTGAGGTCTTATTTCTCTGATAAAAGAACAGGTATGAAAAATCCATGTATATTTTAGGGTATGCTCAATACTTAAGGTGTAAGGCAATAATTACATTTTAATATCACAACATTTAACTGCTTTTAACATCTAATCTTCATTTCTTCTTACTGTTGTAAAATACAATGAAGAAATGTTCGTTACTGATTGTAACGAGCAGTCTCCCCTTTGGATTCCTTAATGACCTTTATAGCTATGTCACAGAAAGGTGTCCGAATACATGATTTTGATATGTAGAGTAATTAATTTCTTACGATGTGCACAACTATTGATAACTTAATAGCATGTTATTATATAAAAAACCAACATGGTAAAATGGAATACTTACAGCATAATCAATGAAGATGTAGTGTCTGTCTTTTTTCCTCGGTTTGTCAAAATGTTAAGTTTTTGACTAATAGGGTTCACAGCTTGAAGAACATCCCAGGATACAGCGCCAGCAATGCATATTTCGGCAGTTTCGCATATTACATATGCATGTAACGAACATTTCGGTAACGAACATTTTTATAGTATGCAAATGCTTCAACACAAGTGATTTAGATGAGTTATTTCTACACCATTTCACACAAACGTTTGCGCATATTGGAGTGTTTGATTAAGAACTTTTAATGTGCCACCTTACTCTACCCTTGATAAAACATTTGTAATGGACATTTCACTTTAAAATAGTTTTACCAGCATTGACCGTTGATCATAACATATTGAAAAACTGTGCCTACTAAAGTCATTAATGACAATTTTATTATATTAGCGATATGTTAATATTTCGAAAATATACTTTTCTTCAAATCTTGGCTATTTTAGTACTGCCTTATTGCCTGTTATGGCAAATGAAACGAACATTTCCTGTCGGTCAGTGACATACAATCAACGATGTATATATACGCTTTTGAAACAAACTGGACATGAATTGTGTGTGTCTTTTAATGCGTATAATGTAGATGAATAACAGTGTATCACTAGTGTGTGTATAGTAATCTAGACATTAATTTGGCAAAATGTAATAAGTTTGTTTAGTTTTTGGAGACAGTAGCGACATTTCATTTTTAAAAACCACTAAGATTTTGTTTTGATTTTGCTTAGTGCGGTGGAAGTCATTTATTTGTATAAACATATGTTGGATTACACAGTCGCTTTCCGAAACACCTATATATACTAGACAATGGTGCTTTTATCTCCGTGCTGTTTATTGAAAAACAGTGTTAAATTTTAATTTTATTAATTAACTTCCACTGCAGTAGAATTTCTTTTAATAAAATTATTTTGACCTGATTTTCATTTATTTATAGTAGCGTCAATTTCATGCATAAGTCGATAAGCGAGCTTGAATGACGTCATTTAACGTAAATGACGTCACGTAAAGCTGGTTTGCAGATGTTTTCATATTGACCGACTTCCGGTTCGTTTTGGCCGGCTACTATACTTCAGTTAATTAATAAAAGGCTTATTTTAAAAAAAAAACCCACTATTTTACTGGAAGGTATTTAGCAAATAAAACTATTTATTAAACAACATTTTACATCGTTTATAAAATAAAACATGTAAGGAATGCAATTTCCTGAAATCAAGGATGTTTATGATTTATATATATTAAACTATAGTAAAAGTAGGTATATGTCTAACAGGAAATTTAGCATTCACAGAACACGGTCAACAAGAAACACGCAGACGACAATTACAGTAGAAGCAAAGTATGCGACACCACAAACATAAAAGGGTTGACAATAAAGCGGATTATAACCGTCATATGTATTCCACTTTCTTTCGCAGACACACAGTTCCAGAGTTCTAGGAGGCGGAAAGAAAGCGGATATAGTGTAAAAGTAGACACAAATGTCGAACAGATAAAATACATTAGCAGAACGTAGTCCACCAAAAACACGCATTAATACAATCAATATTTACAAGAAAGTTTCTGTTGCATGACAAAGTCATAATTTGTTTTTAAAAATAACCAGTATATATCTAAATATCCATGTGATCTGAAATAGTTGTTTGATATGCGAACAGTCACGCACCGCTGTCGATAAGTGTTTTAAGATGTTGCAGACCCATTTGGAATGCAAAGGGCATTCTTAGCATTCACAGAAGACAGTCAGCAAAAAACACGCACCCAAAAGAAACCACGACAATTACAAGGAATAATAGAAGTATTCGACAACACAAACATAAAGGGTTGACAGTAAAGCGGATGATAACCCTCATATGTATTCCTCTATCTGTAGCAGACAACAGTTACAGAGTTCTAGGAGGCGGAAAGTAAGCGGATATGTAGTGTAAACGTGATACAAAAGTCGAACAGGTAAAATACATTCGCAGAACGCAGTCCATCAAAAACACGCATTACATTACGTGGTCCGAGTATTAATTTTCATACCCCATCCAACCCCTTTCTCCAAGAAGCGAAAACGGGTTTGGCTGGGGTAGGAATCAAAACCTTAAAATTGCATATTGTAAAATTAAAACAAATAATTATCAGGTAATTTTAAACAGATTATCGCATTTTTTCAGTAAAAAATGTTTTTAAACGTGTTTTATTATTATTCATAAAAATCCTGCTAATATAAGCTTTCCCATCACGTAATGGAATTACGACGTGACCACCTAATGAAAACAATCAATAATTACCAGAAAGAAAAGGAGCAAACTATGTGTTTTGGTGATTGTAAAAGTTGTTCTGTTTTTTAAAGGGACACATGGCAATCTTGACTTTTTGAAAACTCACGGCGTCCCGTTAGTTTTTCTACATAATTTGCTTTTTTTAATCATTAATAATAAGTATAAGAATAGTATAAACCAAATTGTTTTTTGTATATTTATTACTGCACCACTGATGATTTGTAACTGGAGGCCCCGAGTTCAATCCTCCGTGATGCCACTGAGTTTCGTCGGTGTGTTCTTGGGCAAGACACTGTCCCTTAGCCTCGTCCGTCGGATGGGGACGTAAACCGGGCGGTCCGTGTATCGGTCTATCCTCCGAGCACGTTAAAGAACCATAGAAATCTATTCGATAATAAGAGTAGGGCACGGTTCCCGGATTCCTATGTATCCTTCCCCTCTCTTTGGGGCGGCTCTAAATAACCTATACTGTGTCGATGAGCCGTTAAACAACATTCAGTTAAATGATCTATTTCAACATTTGGTAAAATAACATAGAAAATTGAAAATTGAAAATTTTATTTAACGATATGAAAGCAGGTTTAAAGTCAAAATATGTCTTAATAAATAAGTAGAGACTAATATTAATGCTTGATAAAAACTTCAAGATTGCCGCGTGCCCCTTAAAGGTAATTCGTGCAATGAAATATAAAAGCATGTGTAATATTTTGTTGTAGTTGTTAAAAGCCTTCATGCCCTTTCTAATAAGGACTGAAACGAGAAGTACGATCAGCAAACACCCACAACAAGAAATAAAGAAAACTAAACAAAAAAACAAATATTTCACAGCTATATAATTTACTGTACCTTTGACATATCAAGAAACTGATTCTTCGTATGCTAATCCCGTTTATATAATGACGAAATACTGCTTTTCTAAATATATTCAATCAAAAGCTAACAACGTTTTGTTATATTACCACCAATAACTCGGTGGCATAGAATGACGTGTTAATTTGCTTTTAAAGTATCCTTATTTCTTCTATCTATAATGAACACATATTATGCTGTTAAGTAATAACTAATCCGAATGTTAATTCTAAAACATTAATACAACTATATTGTACTTCCTTGTTGTTTCTGATTATTCAGAGTCAGAGTACTGAACACGACAGTTCCCGTCTGGAAATATTGGTTTTCTAATTGTCACGTGTTATATTGCATCGTCCACACGTAACTTGTATAATATAATATGTAACTATTTTGTTATATACAATATTTAAGTTTCGAAGTTTCTGTTGCATGACAAGTCACACTTTGTTTTTAAAAACAATCGTTATATATCTCAATATCCATGTGATCTGTTTCCCAACTAGTGGTTTCCAACAATAAAATGGTATGCGAACAATCGCGCACCGCTGTCGATACGTGTATTAAGATGTCTCACCACTTGGAATGCAAGAGCATACTCGAACCATCGTAACACTGACGAACGTTTATGATTTCCAAAGTTTTAGGTATATTATGTATATAGATTTATTCGTTTATTGACGAAGTCTTTAATTTTTTTTTTCTAGAAAAGCTTCTCTATATAGTTACATATAGCGCGTGACTGTAGTGTGCTGATTTTCTTTCGGATAAAATTGACAATTTGCGGTCGAGCAGTTTTATATATTTATAAAACTGTATGACATGTATACATAGGCGTATAAAACTGACATCTATGAAAAGGTAAACAACAAAAGTAATAAGTAATGATTCATTTGCACGTTTAAATTGTTTGCTTTTTAGCACAACTGCACCGAGGACTCCAGTGTGCCATTGTGACCGCTTTTTGTTTATCGTCCGTCCATCGCCCTTTAACTTTTGCATGACCGACTTCTCCTCATAAACCGCTTGGACGATTTTGACCAAACTTAACGTGAATGATGCTGAGGTAAATGATGCTGAGGTAAATGGCTTTCAATTGTTTCAAAGTTAGGTCAAAGTAACATCCGAGATGGCCCCGTTACTATAAATAGTCGAAATCCTAAAATATTGGCTGTGCCCAACGTTTGTATGGAGATTTTGCACGTTTTACATGCTACATTACAATTTATTATTTTTTATTATTGCTTTCCAAGCGAAGTATCAGAATTGCCTCCCATGTAATAAAAAATAATAATTTCGTTATACAAACGCATTGCTTTGAACAAATGTAATGTTGGCATTGACAAGAAATTCTCAATCTGTCATCGTCCATAAACCGTCAAAATGTGTTCACAAAACAGTGTTGTTCCCAAACAAAACGTTCTAAATTTCGTAGTTTTAAAATGACCTCCAATTTTCATTGAAATGAGAAGGGTTTTCGATAACCTATAAAAGTGTGTTCCCAACATATTATATCACTTTATCATTTAACCCGAACATTCATGACATCGTATCTCGTCTATGCATTTTATCTGCTAAATTTATGTTGTTCAGTATGCAATTCAAGAACTTTTAAAGTCGAGAATAGCAGATTAGAAAAATAAAAAAATACACGTTTATTTTCTTGAGAATATGAAAGTACTATAATTGTGCTTAAATGTTCTTTTGTTTATTTTGACTTTGTCACAAAAAAACACTATTTTTATAGCGATCCTTCCTTTTTCTCGAACTTGATTTTAAGGGGATATATGAAAGAATATTACAAAAAGTACGATAAAAGATGTGTTTTTTTACTTCAAAATAAAATTCAAGCGTTTGATATAATATTCTTTCTCATATCCACTCTAATTCAATACTTGATGAACACTTCAAGATTGCCATTTGTTCTTTTAAACACTAAATCCGTCAAATTACAAATAACAAATACGACTTTCGTAACTAAGATACCTACCATAAGAAAAAGAAAACCAAACAGAAGCACATATTTTCCGACGGTGTCGTATACTATATACCTTTGGCTTCTCCTACATGTTATCCGTGACTTACACTCACGAAGTACGACTCTCCGAAACAGATTTAAGCAAATCCTTGAACCGTTCTGTTATATTGCTACTATATTTGGTATTGTCACAGAATATCATTTACTAATTTGATATTAAAGGGGTTGAGGTTTGATGCACTATTTTCAAACAAGGTTTAAAGGGCTTTGAACAATTTGAGCAAATCAGAAATATTTATCAAAATGCCATGAAAAATAAAGGAGTTCTGCCTACTGAAGATTTGCAAAGATTAACATAAATGGAGGCGACAATCTTGGAACGATGACGTCATCGCGTCTTTTTACTATATATGGCATATCGATAAAAGTCTTTCAAAGCAAAGAAAATCACTTGTTACCTGTATTTCTAATCAATTTGCAGTGATTTTCTTTGCTTTTAAATGTCTTTTGTCAATATACCATATATGGTAAAAAGGCGTGTTCCAAGATGGCCTCCTCCATATATGTTCTTTACAAATTTTCAATAGGTCCTATCTCCTTTATTTTTTATTATTTCTTTCAGTTTTATTTCAAGTTTTTCAGAGCCCTTTTAAATAAATCTTGTTTGAAAACAGTACATCATCTCCTTGAAATAATATGTTTCCTTCTAATTAAAACATGCAGTATATCACGTAAATAATACATTAAAAAAATATGAAAAAAAAAACGACTTCTAACCATGTGTTATTCAATTATTTGAATAGACACTTGCCGTCTAGAATAGACACTTACCGTCTAGAATATACACTTACCGTCTAGAATAGACACTTACCGACACTTACCGTCTAGAATAGACATTTACCGTCTTGAATAGACACTTACCGTCTAGAATATACACTTACCGTCTAGAATAGACACTTACCGTCTAGAATATACAGTTGCCGTCTAAAATAGACACTTACCGTCTAGAATATACAGTTGCCGTCTAGAAATATCAACAGAATCGGTTTTGCAAATGTCACGTTTCGCTTTGCATTGGCCGCACATACTAAATGCTAATTTTGTGTCATGTCTACAATTACATAATGTAATTTGCAAAGTGTATGTCTCATGTCAAAGTAATCCGTTTACGTTTAAATAATTAGTTATATACACCAACCACCAGTACGATATTCGTTTCTCAACTGCTGATTTCCAACAATAATTTTGCTAATATACGGCCGGGGGCGTAGCTGACCAATTTTAAGTTGGATACCCAAGCAATTGATGTAATGTTTTTTGACAGATTTCAAGATTGCACAGGCGAAAATAACTTTGAACGATTGTACAAGGTTGTACACTATTACGGAATATCTTACATCAAAACCGTCCACATCACTTACCGCCCCTTAGGTTGTTAATGCATTTTTAGTTAGAAGTTTCATATACATATTGCATAATATACAAGAGGAATCCTGTCGCTGCAGAAGCATATACATATTGCATATACAAGAAGAATCATGTCGCTGCAGAAGAATATACATATTGCATATACAAGAGGAATCATGTCGTTGCAGAAGCATTTACATATTGCATATACAAGAGGAATCATGTCGCTGCAAAATCATATAAAAGCGGAATCATGTCGCTGCAGAAGGATATACATATTGCTTATACAAGAGGAATCATGTCGCTGCAGAAGCATATACATATTGGATATACAAGAGGAATCATGTCGCTACAGAAGTATATAAATGCGGAATCATGTCGCTGCAGAAGCATATACATATTGCATATACAAGAGGAATCATGTCGCTGCAGAAGCATATACATATTGCATATACAAGAGGAATCATGTCTCTGCAGAAGCATATAAAAGCGGAATCATGTCGCTGCAGAAACATATACATATTTCATATAAAAGAGGAATCATGTCACTGCAGAAGCATATAAAAGAGGAATAATTTCGCTACAAAAGCATATACATATTGCATATACAAGATGAATCATGTCGCTGTAGTTGCATATACAAGAGGAATCATGTCGCTGCAGGAGCATATATACATATTGCATATACAAGAGGAATCATGTCGCTGCAGAAGCATATAAATATTGCATATACAAGATGAATCATGTCGCTGCAGAAGCATATACAAGAGGAATCATGTCGCTGCAGAAGCATATACATATTGCATATACAAGCGGAATCATTTGGTTGGATAACATATACAACTGATGTCCAAGCTATAACTAGTTGTCATTCAAAATATATATGACGACATTTACATGCAAAAAACCAGAAACTTCACTCCCATTTCGCAACGTACGTTTAACTTGTTTATCAGGTGTACCATTACAATAAGCTTCGAAAACCTTTTGCAACATTTTATTTAAGAAATAAAATATTTCCAGCGGGTTTATATGTCCCAGATCAATTCCTGGTGAGTGGGACTTGAAGTTCATCGATACCAAGGGCCGCAGGCCCTCGGTTTCGATGTGTTTCGAGTCCCAAATACTAGGCCTTGAATTCACCAACCATTCTTCAAAATATTCTTAGACTTGAGCTCAAGTACTGAAAATTCAATCACAAATATTCCTATGACCTTCAAAGATAAACAATCGTAAGAATTTGCTATTTATTAGTATGCATCATATTTATACCTAGCAGCTTGATATGAACATTTATTCTGTAAGCTTATAGAAATATTTGTGATTGAAATTTGCATACTTGAGCTCAAGTCTAAGAATATTCTCAAGAATGGTTGTTGAATTCAAGGCCAGGCCTGGAATTCACCAACCATTCTTCAAACTAGTTTTTAGACTTGAACTCAAGTACCCAAATTTCGTTCACAAATATTGCCAAAACCTCCAAAGATAAACAATCGTATGAAGTTGCTATCCTATTAGTATTTACCATATTTATTCATAACAGCTTCTCATGAACGTTTATCTTTTACACTTTTAGAAATATATGTGATTGGAATTTGCATACTTGAGCTTAAGTCTAAGAATATTCTTAAGAATGGTTGGTTTGATCTTGCACAATATAAATCCGCTGGAAATATTTTATTTCTTATCTAACATTGAGTTTTATGTATCATGAAACACATTTTGTCGAGAGATTGCACAAAATACAAAAAATTCTCACAACATTTTATGTCTATCTCTCAACACCAAACGAGAAGAATATACACTGACGCCATTCACAAACTTCATAAGATCTTTAATCATCATCACATTCATAAAATCTTTATTTTTTCAAATTGGATTATGATCTTATCATTTTGCAACATACTGCATGTTTAGTGTTTAGGGTTATACACCAGTTCTCCACAACAGAATATGGACCCTATGTTGATTACTATTTAGCTTCTGACAAGGTAACATTTAATGTTTGTCTTAAAGCATGTCTCGTCGTACTCTTAACGGCTTATTATTTGCCGTCCGGGAGCCGGCGAATTATATGTGTGCTTATGTTTGATAAGTGCACTGGAAGGAGAAGTAATTTGGGGGAACACTTTTTGCTTTCATTCTTTACCAATTTGAGTAAATAGCCTGTTATGATAATTACATTTTGATTGGAATCTTAATGCGAATTGTGTACTATTTCGATAAACAGCTTTTTTTGTGTGTCAGTCGTTTACCAAAACTACGATATCTCCCAAAATGAATGTCTATGGTACGGCGCCTTATAACAGTAAAAGCCTTTATCTTTCTGCCTAATTCATTGGTAAATTGACAGTTCTGAAAACAGCTACTGTTTCTATCTTTTAGATCACATTTGCTATCGGCCACAGACTATTGGTGTGTATTTTTAGAGTACACGCTGCAATATTGACGTTGCTTGTGCAGTGTAAACATCTCTCCGCGCTTGCAACCAGGACTGTTATTCATTCAATCTTTGGAGATCGCTGAGCCCGATACTTATATTTAGTTATCGGTGGTACATTTTCAATTTCTTTTGTTTCTAACTTAATTTTCGATTCGATGGTCCGACTACTCCGGCCGATAAAAGGCTCTGGGTATTGTTTAACCACTTATAGGATATGTTGTCTGCTTTTTAATTTAGTCGTTTGGCTGTTACTTGTGATATGCAGGCTTCATAACCGCTGCTCCCAACTAAATTTTATTTTGTTTATTTCGCTCTTCGGGGCATATTATTTTGTTAGATACTGGGACCATACGCCGCTGGACATTGGGGAGGAAAATCTCTATGTCCACCGTCATATGCATGCCATGTTCGGGATGGTTAAAACTATGTACTATTGATTTTTATGAATATTGAGTTCTGCTCTACCCGGGGCTAGAGGGCATGAGCGATAGCTAGCATATTTCACTACCGTTCATGAACAGTCTAAATCAAACCGAGACTGCAATATTTTGTATGGGTCATGTTCGGTCGTTTCCAAAGGTCCATTATCATACACCTTTGCTAGGTAAAGATATATAGTATATACGATTTCTATAGCTATATTAAAATAACGAGATTTGAGTTCCATATTTTCGTTAGTCTTACCGATCATCGTAGCATTATTATTTGTTTCATTAATCCTGGCGAACTGATGCTTTGTATCAACATTTTCTTGTTCTCTTGCTGATCTTGTTTTTTGCCAAGTCATTGAGTACTTACGTTATGGCTTCATAACTTCTGCTCCCAGCTAAATTCCATTTTGTTTATTTCGCCTAGAAACTAGGACCATACGCCGCTGGTCGTGGAATGGTGTGGAAATATCGCATTGAAGAGTTCATGTTCACTGTCATATTCATACCATCTTCGGGATTGCTCAAATTTATGTACTATTGGCATTTCAAATGCTGAGTTCTGCTCAACCCGGGGCTAGAGGACGTGACACTTTTCACTACCGTTCATGAACAGTCTCAATCAAACCGAGACTGCAATATGTTTTTTTTTGTATTTATCGTGTTCGACGCTTTCCAAATTTCTCCTTCCAGACTTTTTTAGGCTTGTTTATACTCATAACTAACATACATGATCATTCTTGTATTTACTTCAGTGGAAATAACTCTAGCAGCAAGTAACACTTGGTCGCGCCAATATAAAATTCTGCGGTATAACAAAGTTTTTCAAAATACAGTAATCCAGTGTGTTTGCCTATGGATACATCGTCTGGCACTAACTTGAATGCAATGCATGAATGGCCATTACTTCATGGTGCTATATATTTTAATTTTTTATAAATTAACATTTCTATATCGTTCTTCCTGTACTTCCAATCCCATTTTGGTGACCTACGAAGCCTTGACACCGAGATCTAAGTTTTAGTTTTACCGGTTAACAAACACATTTGGCGAGCTCTTTAATACTCTCCCTCCACACGTTATCGACGAATTTGCATCCCTTGTAGATGACATATTTCCACAGTACAAAACCTTGTCTGAGTAAGATACTGCGACAGTTCGTTTTTAAAAAGTCCAAGACGTGACTCCATTAGGTATCAAACCCGGGAACTTCGGGACGAGTTGCAAAAATTCGAACCACTCGGTTACCGTAACCCTATATTAGTGCAAATGAAATTAGTGATGATAATATGACACGTTTATCAACATCTAACACTTTGTAAAACATCAATGATGGGTCATTTTGAATTTAATAACAGTAAAAGCTATCAGCTTAAAAAGGCGCGAACGTAGTACAACCTCGCATGCGGTAGTTCGTGGATTCAGCCCTCGGCCGGGTCATACCAAAGACTGTATGCAAATTTTACATGTTGCCCAATTGCACGTTAACGAAATATAGTAACAATATTCGTCAGTACGAGTAGAAGAGGTTCACGGATTCCCGGTTGTCATTGTCCTCTCACCGGGGCGGCTCTGAATAACCTATATTGTGTTGATGCCCCATTAAACAACATTCAATTTAATATTTCGTGACTTCTAACTCCACGACTTCTTACTTCATGACTTTCAATTTCCTTTTTCCTTTCTTCGTGAATTAAAACATCAGGAGGCCTAATGTCAGGAAGTTGTAAGACCACTGAAGTCATCGACGGCGGATATTCACAGCCTTTCATATGACTTACAATAAAGTAAGGCATAGTACTCTATCCAAGGGTCACGCAGTACTTTTAGCGAGATTTAAGAGAACAGAAGTCGCATAACATCCTTTTAATACCATACATATCTGCCCATTACCAATAACCAAGTATAAAAACGCATAATCTCCCCTTCTGCGGATCCAGGATTTGATTTGGGAGGCGGCATATGGTGCTACGCACCCACCCACCTCCATCCAACTGGATCCATGCAGCATGAACGTAGGGAGAGTTTAAATGACTGAATACTAGCATGTTCAGATACACTGGTTTTCTGACATATTATTTATAGAAACACCCTGTGAATCTGTGTAATTCGTCTTCTGTATTGTGTTGCTTTTATTTCGATATAGTTAAACACTAAAATAGGGTTGCACTATTGTCAAATCTTTTCTCTTTTTATTGTATTTTAAAACAATATATAAATTATAAACTGTCTTTGTCATATCGCTCTCGAACCACATGTTCCCTGAAAATATGACCCAAGGTTCCCTTGTTTTCCAAAATTTGCTTTGTTCCCCACAAGTTCTTGGGCAAGACACTTTCCCTTAGCCTCGTCCGTCGGATGGGGACGTAAACCGGACGGTCCCGTGTATCGGTCTATCCTCCGAGCACGTTAAAGAACTATAGGAATCTATTCGATAATAAGAGTAGGGCAGGTTCCCGGATTCCTATGTATCCTTCCCCTCTCTCTGGGGCGGCTCTAAATAACCTATACTGTGTTGATGAGCCGTTAAACAACATTCAATTCAATTCAATTCAATTGTTCCCCACAATTATTTTCCCAATGTTCCCTTGTTCCCTAAAGTATTTCCAATGTTCTCTTGTTCCCCGAAAATATTTGCAAATGTTCCCCAGTATTCATTCTGATGAATTAATAAACCATTTGGCCTGTAATAATTATAGTTGCATCTTAGAAAACAATGTTACATCCATTTGTTTGAAATGTTTAGATTTTGTGAAAGTTTAAATATATATAGATCTATGTGGATTTGTGGATGTAACTTTTATAAACTCTAGCAATATTTTATTTTAACGAAATTTTGTTGAAACAAAAGGATATTTCGTAAAAATATGGTGTAAAGCATCTATTGCAGAAACAATTAAATGTATCATCAAGACAAGTTTGGAATGTCAGCATGCCGTTCTTTCTACATCGTTACCAGTTTGGCTTTATGTATAGGATAGAGGCTACAAAGAGAAATCTTCAGCATTAAGAAACCGAAAGGTAGGGAGCGTACCGACCGCGGTTTCTTAATGGTTAATATTTCTCTTCATAGACTATCCGGCTTATTGTTTAGCATGGTTGTATTGATAGCCTCTATATAGGTCACGCGTCAACCTATGAAGAACGCTGGTAGTAAATTCTTTATGAATACATGTATCCAGTATTTGAAATGTTGAGCTATCAAACTAGGATAAACACGAAATTGTGTATTGTCGTGTTTATTGACTATTTAACTTGCATGACTTAGATTGTGATACAGTGCGGTCCTATTGTGCCATTGCGCTTGGGTGATGTGTTTTTATTCGATCATTGTTGTCCCTTTTTACACAGCATACCACTGATAATGGAGGAGACCATATCTTGCTATTCTCAGTATTATACCAATACCATAATGTTGGCATCATTTCTTTATTCTGCCTGTGTGAGTCTCAATCACTCATTTTCACCGGCTGTTTTATTGGTTAATTTGAATCGGAAATAGCAATTACATACATTTATTCCTTATTTACCATATATATATATTTGAACTGAGCATTGCGTTCTATAGGATATTAAATAGCAAACCCGTTATTGCAGAATAGTAACAGGACCACACGAAAGTCTTTTAGAGTTTTGTAAAAGTCGCGTTTATAGGGATACTTTTCCTTTTCATATTTCTGATTTTAAAGACAATTATAAAATTAGGCACTCTCGTTAGAAAACAACAACTTGTTTTTTTCTCTTAGAAAGACGAATTGTTGAATCAGCCAGATTTGATCGCTTGTAGTTTTTGTATCTGCCCTTGAATTGGCAAAAATGCATAGTTTTGCCCTGTGGGCACTCTAACACCTCTAATGTTTTTATCTGATCTTAACCAAACTTACAAAGGACTTACATGTGCATAATATCTCGGACGAGTTCTTGAACCAGCCATATTGGATGGCTAATAGTGGAATTATCTTCCCTTGAATTGACAAAACTGCATACTTTTGCCTTGTGGGTACTCTAGCTAGCCCCTACATTTGTATCCGATCTTACCCAAACTTACACAGTAGTTATATATCCATAAGATCACGGATGAGTTCTTGAACCAGCCAGATTTATGCTGAGTTATCCTTGAATTATCGAAAACTCATTTTAATTGTCCTATTGTTCTTAACCAAATTTTTGCAAAATGTATATAATAATATTTTGGACAGGTTTTTAACCACATATATCCTATGATATCAAAGTGAGTTATCTGCCCTTGATTCTCCCAAGAATAAATACTTTGACCTTGTCACCACCATACATCCAATCCAAACCAAACTCTCACAGAATGTGTATTGAATAATCAGATCTTGGACAAGTTATTCAATCATGCATATCTCACAGCATTAAAGTGAGTTATCTGCCCTTGAATTAACACAAAACGACATAAGTTGACCTTTTTACCTCGGTAGCCATTCCATTTAACATTCAATATTTTTATTTTGTTATTTTTACAGAATGTATATAATAATAAGAGCTTCGACAAGTATTTCAGTCATCATTTCAGAGCTACAGATACGCAGAGTATTTGCTTAAATACCAATTAAAAATGCCAAAATACTCAATTAAAAATGCCAAAATACGCAATATAAATAAATAGCATGGGTGCCAATAAGTAATCGAAGTTGTCAAATGATAAAACAACCAATGCAAATTGAGCACTATATGGGTTGTTGACACCTTGTACATGTATAAAGCCTATTGTAAAAGAAGTTGATATTTTTAGATTTTGTGTAGACAATATTAGTGGAATGCCACCTCAGAACAATGTCGCAAACTTGTATTGTTTTATTTTACCCAAATGAAATACCCAATTAAATAAATACCGATGGGTAAATACCCAATTGATCAACAAGCTTATCTGCAGCTCTGGTCATGAATATCTGATGATTTTGAAGAGAGTCATTTGCCCTTGAATTGAAACAAATGACATGACGTTGCCTTGTTACTCTATAGCAATTGCATTTGTTATCCAATCTCAACAAGCAAATTGGAGCGCCATGGTCTAGTAGTAAAGCGTTGGACCACCGATAGAAAAAGCGTGGGCTCGATTCCCGTCATGACCATATGTATTGGGTATCTACGCAAGACACCTTATTTGCATTTGCTTAGTACTGGTTCCGCCCAGTTTTTGTTACAATCGATGAAAAATAAATAAGTTTTAACTAATAATAATAATAATAATAATGAATATTTGTTGGTATTGAAGGGAGTTATTTGCCCTTGAATGGAAAAAAAGACATAATTCTGCCTTGTTACCATTATAGCACTTCCATCGTTCATCTAATCTCAACAAATAAATCACAGAATGCGTATAATAATAATATCGTCATCAAGTTCTTCAACCGTTAATAGCACTTTGATTTTTCCCCTAACCAATCAATGAAACTTAGTAAGCTTGTACATATAGATGAGATTTCATCTGGTATCGAAAATGGTTATGATGATATTATTCATGGCAGAATTAAGGCCTCGGAACTGGCGAAATTTCAGTATCTGATAGGGAATTTATTTATATAAAATCTCGGAAAAGTTAAAAACCAACATACTAGACATCACATTTTGACTAGCCCCGCCCCACTCCCCGCTCTCGACATTATAAGAGCCATGTTAGCAATTTAGAGCGTCATCAGCTCTCTGGGGCCTCTTGTTGATTTATGTGGTTATGTTACAGAGTAAAAACAATAAAGTTGAGATGTTGCCTACTTACAAAAACTGGAAAAAGCCTTGTAAAATGTGTATACATTATCGAATGCTCCGCTCTTTATACGTCGCTGATATATTAAAAAGAGTATGAAATGAGAAATTTGGAAATCAATACTAAACATCTCAGAATTCAATATTACAAATGTCAACAGTACGAACATGTGAGCCATCCCGATAATGGTATGCATATGCCGGGAACGTTTAATGAGGTATTTTCATACCATTGCATGGCTAGCGGCGTATGGTTCCAGTTTCTAACAACGTTATATTAATGATGTATAATATTATACCTCATTTGCATATTCCACTCTTTGTTTAATGTGACGTCATCCGGTCCATAAAGTTGCATATTGACCGGGCGCCCGGTCCGATAGCTATATTAACGGACGTGTGAAACATAAGCTACGTTTAAACAATCGTCAACAAAGCTGTATGCATTTTCTTTACGTAGGACTATGTCACAAACTGGAGCGTCGAATTAGTAGTTACCAACTCATAATTCATTTACCCATATTCACGGGTATTTTAAGAATCCGTGATTAAACCTATATTGTTAATCGGCACATATACATTAGTATATGACCTGAACAACTGGATAGAGGTTTGATAAACGGTTCTGTAGTGCAATTTTGTCGTTACTTTGTGGATTAGTTTCCTTAAATACTCGTTATTTGACGCCTGATAACCCAGATCATTTATTTCTGTTTCTTTCGAAAGCAAAGTAGTAGGTGGATAGCAAACAGGTATTTTATATAAAACATACACGGGTCTTAACCATGTTAACAAGGGGTTACTGTTTGGGGCTCTTGTTTCAGCCAAAGGTTTTCGGCAATAACATACGAAATTGTATAAATACGTACATAAGTTATATACTTTTATATCGGTTGAGAAATAAATATTTTGAAACCAAAATGCTTTTTTTGGTGGGACTTTTCATTCATTGTAGCTGAGGCAGCAGAAAATAAGAAATCTCAAATAACTTCAGTAAGCCCTAATAGTTTGCTATGAAACTTTCAGAGTGTTTTAATTTACATGTATACATTGAAACCATTTTTAAAAAATAAATAAAATTGTTTTCAAATTCTTGATATTGCAGAGTTTTGCACTGAAAATGCCCTATCTAAAACAATGTTGGCATTTGAAATTTTTATTTCTCAACCGATTTTGAAAGGTAATGTATATTTATTTACCACTAAAAATGTCTGTTTCAATAACATACATATTGTTTATGTCCTAGTTGAATTTTGTCTTAAAAGTCCAAAAATCCTTTGGCTGAAAGAAGCGCCCAAAACAATAAGTTGTTTCTGTTTTGTATGCAAACCGCAGTCCTTGCGATGGAAATTAAAGGACATATGGCAATTCTCGATTTATTAATCCAATAATCCAACTACATCTGCTAGCATATATTTAAATACAAGTTTGAGTTTTAAACTGTTCTTCGTTATACTACTATAGGTTTGAATATATACTCGGTAAAAAAAGTTTTGGACCAGGGTAAATAAAGTCATATAAAAATAAAACTAGTGGACAGAATTTAAGTATCTTTTTTAGTAACCAAGGCCTACCCTACCCGGTTCATTTGGTACCAGAAACATTAAATTCCAAACAAGATTTTATTTTAAAAAACTATCGTGAACACACAAAGGGTCTGTACAAAATGTTGCAAAGTCCATAAAAAGTAACAGTTACGGACACATTCGAGTAACCAATAAAAAGATATTTTTTTTTCACAAACTTTCATTGTAAACGATAATTATTGTTGATTGTTGATCTATTGTGACTTATCAACTGATATAATAAGGGTTATGGTCGAATGTCAAGGTTCAGAGATCATTGTACGGGTTCGAACACTGCCATGGTCCAAAACTTTTTTTACAGAGTATCGTCGAACCATCTGTTTTCGCACACCTTGTGATTTCGGACGATTCAGGAAATGACGTATGCGCGCGTTTCTTGTTTGAATTCCGTCATCCCTTTTGATGTCCGTCTGCTAAGGCTATAGTTCAAAACATCAAAAAGAAAATTGAAGCGATTTTCAGCTCTACGGACATTATTATTTCGCATGTTCCTCCATCTAGCGGTGTATTTATCATTAAATACCTTCCATTAAAAGAAAATTCAGGAATATTAATATTATTTTGCAATACTATATGGATTTGATCTTTTATCTTTTTGTAGCCATCAACAAATTGCGTTTTCATCAAATCTTTCATCGTAAATAAGAAATGGAATTGGGTCAAGTCAATGGCGGGTACCTGCAAAAAACGATGACGCAATATCGGTGTTTATGTAAAAAAGCCATCTGGCAAGTGGTTGTTTCATAACCGTTTGCCCCAAAACTTTCGTGACTGACATGTGACCTAAGTTGGCTGCCATGTTTTGAACAAAGCAGATGTAAACAATTTACAAACTATTCTTTTCCGAGATGATGAATGTATTTTTTTCTTTAAAACAACACAAAGCAAATACAAGGCATTGTTTTCTTCTTTTAAAGTGAAATAATAGTGGATACTTTGCTATTTTTTCTGTGTTGGCAATTTTACATAAAATCAGGTTAACTGATTTGCATAAAAATTAAAATTACCCGTATGAAAACACTGCATCTTGGGGGAAAAAACTAATTAAATTAAGTGTGCGAAAACTAAAGCCGCTTACCGTAAGAAAAAATATGTAGGTCATACATTTACAAACTTATCAGATGAAAAGTAAATTAAATTTGATAGTTGTCTAGGTAGCTTTTGCTGCAGACTGAATAGTTTATTCCATCTAGCATCTTATTAGGTTAAATGTGTACTTTTCACTGATATTATGATACCAATTATCGCTAAGTGTGCGAAAACTAAGAGGCCGAGGATATATTATTGGTGAAATGTAATCAACAGTTAGTAATATGCATATAACAGTTTGCTTTATACTATTCTTAAAATAAATATTAATGATTGAAAAATGCAATGTATGTAGAAAAAATAACGGGACGTCGCGAGCTTTTAACAAACCAAGATTACCGTGTGTTCTTTTAAAGGCAAACTTGTGTAATAGTTGGTTTAATGGTTAAACGAATGGCATATTCTTCCAAATAAAGATTGAAACAAAAAGCACACAACCGCAAAACAAGGAGCACACAACCGCAAAACAAAAGCACACAACCGCAAAACAAAAGCACACATTTCAAAGCTATAACATGTACAATATCTTTGACATATCAAGAAACCGATCCTCCATGCCAATTCCGTTTAATTGCAATCACGCAGTACGACTTTCCTAATTAAATTTAATCAAAGCCTAACAACGTTTTGATATATTGCCACAAGTTAATATTGGCATACGATGATAAGCGCACGTGTTAATTCGATTTTAAAACATCTGTTTGTCTTCCGTTTATAAATGAACGCGGCATATCCTGTTATAAATAAAATATACGAAGACAATCCTAAACCATCTTTTTCTGATTATTTGGTATTGAGCACAGAGTGATGAATACGACAGTTGCAGTTCGGATATATTGGCAGAATCGGTTCTTGTCAATTGTAAAGTGTCACTTTGCCTTCCCAATTTATCAAAATTGTTCAAAGAAATCATTAGGTAACTCTACAAGCACGTGCCAACTATTGGATTCCAACAAACAATTGGCTAGAGATATTGATATACGCAACAAAAGTGCACCATTGTTAGATACATTAAGATGTTCAGTTCAGAAGTCTCATCACTTGTAGAGGCAGATCAGACCCAGGCGGATTGTAGAGACTTCTCTTAATATTCCCTGATGTTTATAAATAGAATCCCCAGAATGAGGCTGAGTATGCAGAGCGGAACAACAATAATATAGCGTCCACAGTGATAAGCATGGCCACACACTTCAGAGAGGGGGACATCTCCCTAATGCCTGATATAAACTTCACATTTGTGGAAATTATATCAAAACTACAAATAAGTCATCTGGAGACAAATCAATAAATAAAGGCTACACATATTTCAGTGAAGGTTATATCAAGGATCTTACAGGTGATTCTTGGTCTAACGTTACAACCCAATACGTGGAGAAGATGTTGACTGGAGCAACTGTTATGAGCAACTAAGGATATCGATGACAAACTACTTGTCCTTCCTTCATTGCAACACACAAGACAGAATACTGTTACAATCATGTTTGGCGATGTACCCAAGGGTTGCTTTCTAAGCTACCAGGAAAAACTTGATAGTGACTACATTTATTTATTTATGACGGGGTCTCGTTTCCAGATTTGCCCGTAGAAAACAATGACCTTTCTATGTCTGAAATCAAATCTTTTTAAAGAAAGAACTCGCCTTCAAAGTCAAAATAACTTTGTTTTAAAATAAAAATGAATAGGATCCCCGCCTCAACAGTTGGTAAAATCTTTAAACGTAAGAAAGAGCACACACGTTTGATAAAACGTTTAAAATCAACAAGACTTGTGACTACAGAGGCAACGCGTCAGGGCATAGCTATGGAACCAGTTTCTGCGTCATCATACTGAAATGTGAGGGAAAATAAAGTAAATATTTTCCCTTGTGAGGTAATTGTCAGCTACTGGACTCCGTGACTAGCAGCAAGTTATGATTGCAAAGTTTACACGCCACAGAAATGGTTCCGCCATTTGGTCTTTTAGAAACCAAATGTCCGCAAGTGTCTGCGGTTTTAGACGTTGTGTTTAATAAGAACTGCGGAAGGCGGATAACAGATAAATAGAAAACATTCATACTACATCCAAATTCTTTCTCAGCTTTTAGTTACAGGTCTTAATTGGTGTGATTTCTTTGTGTGGTGCCAACATGAGATGCAGGGTCCTATAGAAACCACAGCGTCCAAACGCAATGGCATCGTAGGTCCGCACTGTTCTACAAACAATGTTTAATTAATTATACAATGAAAAAGACAAAATACAACAAAAAGGGTGGTGAACACAGGGTTACCGATTTGGAACGGTCAGTAGACAATAAGGCCTACAGGTTAGATTTAAATCGATTTTATGCGTACACAATCCTCGCTATTATCCCGTCTTCAGCGCCCAAATAGACAAGGCATTATAAACAAAACTACATCCCATCAAAAGCAATTCTCTAACAATAAAGTCCACATCCAGAGAAAATAACAAAAGAAACACTAAGATGTTGTTGTAAAGCTATATAAAACCCCAAAACGGAAATATCTCAGGATGTATCCAGAATTGTACTGAACAACCACAGCAGTTGCAGCTAAAGAGAAGACCACTCTAGGGTACGAGCAGAAAACCTGAGGGACTAAAGCTCATGCACCTACTTCCCTTGATAGGGTTTCAGTAGATGCTATCATAGAGTCCCAAGAGGTTGTCCAGTCATCGCACAAGGGAAAAGTGAAGCGTAGTGTCTGACTGTAGAGGGATCAATCACTAAACACGCAGTACTTTGTAATACTAAAGGGTCGTACCCTTTTCTGACGAACTTGTAAAGTGGTCAGGAAATCTGCCAGATCCCTTTAACTTACGAAGTTTATAGACCACAAGGCTTGTGATATTCCTAGTCGCGGAAGAGTTTTAAGGTTGGTGTTGTACTTCTCCAGTAGATTTTCGTTGCGGCGGTAGAATTTTGAGAAAGATCTACGTAGTGATAACCAGAAGAAGTTGACTTGTAATAACTTGATTTCGATCATTGAAGTCTATAACATCATTACAAGCTCTAGCAAAACGAATGAGCTGGGAGATATAAACCCCGTATGATGTAGCACGAGGTACATCCCCATCCAGGTGTGGATAGTTAACGATGTTTAAGTTGAAGTCGTCTCTCTTATCATAGATTTTAGTATGTATAAAATAATTAGAAATCGAGATATGAAGATCGAGGAATGCTGCTTCAGTATCCGAACTGTTGGCTTTATTTAACGAGAGCTCTGGTGGATAAATATTAGTAACCATACGAGCAAAGAACGGATTATCAATATTGAGTATGTCATCTAGATACCGAGATGTCTTAAATTGTATTATCAATAACTATACTCTGACTAGCAGGTGACAAACTCAACATAAAATTATCACCAAAATGATCATCACTTGGAAACAATTAACTTCGATATTGAGACTTGGTACAAAGTTAAAAGAAAAGTCGACTTATTTTACTTCAATTCTTATTTGTAATTTGCACTCTTGAAGCTGGAATTATATTCAGGATCAGGCATTAACAAGTCGGCCTTTGCAATTTGCCATTAAGCATGCTATGGCCCACAACTGGCTTACAGACCCACATAAGCTTATTGGTATTGGGTTGTCAAAGAAATGATTTTCTTTTATACGCCTGTTCATCCTCTCAATATGTATACAAAGTTTTGCAATTTGTTCATTTTCTTGTATTTCTTCAACAGAGAATTGCCTTTTATTACTAAGAAAGTGGGGTATGTTTAACGTAGTTACTTTTTCAGGAAGTAGTTTTCGAAGTGCAAACCTTTTGTCTGCTATAACGTCATCCCCTGGCTCTATCAAATCAAGAAATCCTTAGTAATTTCAATGTCGGACATGCACCCTTTATACAAAGATGAAATAAATGTTATTGCACCATGAGGAGCAATACCAAATAAACATTTGAATGTGTTTGTTTCTTTGTAATTGGAAAAAGACTGCGAGTTGAAAACAAGCGAAGAAGGTTACTGAACTCTTATTTCAGTGCAATCAATAATGACTTTAGTATTGGGATAAGTATCTATAAAGCAAGCTTGCATTAATGTGTGGATTGATTCCTTTGATAAACAAATAAGTATTACCCTAAAAGCAAAATATAAAAAAATTGCCCATGTTAGAATTTTCCTGCTAACAGTTGAAATAGAGCAATTAAACCGAATACATAAGTCTTGTTCTAATAGACCTGTACGAAGTCTGCAAAAAAACATAAACATTTTCACTAACCAGTAACATTCTTCTTCTAATTCCTGCTTAACTCAGTAATTGTCTCAGACGTCTTATTATTAAGCACTCTGCATATTTATGGCTGTAGGTTGTATACAATTGAAAAAAGTAAGAAACAGAACGTAAGTAGGGAAACCTGCATATAACTTTATCAATGAGCCGTCTGTGGGAAATCTGTTTATAACGAAACGTTCAATTTCAAGTTTTTCTTGTAATGTTTTGCATTTTGTTGTTTTTGATTCTAGTTTCTCCTCTAGGCACGGTCTTTTACACTTTCCGATAATATGTCCTCCTCGTTCGGCTCTGCCTCAGATATGCTGCTTTCAGTTGCTTCGTCTTTCCTAGATGATGTGCACTGCAATATAACAATAAATACTGAAAAGGTGATGCCTTGGAAGCAACAAACACAAACAAGAGAGAAAAGTAGCAGACTCTGTTTTATTGAATCGGTTCATGAGAGTTAATTATAAGATGCAACACCTCTCACGCCTCCTAGCACCGGCTTAAAAAGCGATTGAATAAATGGATTAATTTTACTATTAAACAACCATATACCTATTACTTATTAAAGCAGAGGGATGATCGAAATGCAGGCATGTCTTAGAACTAAGTGACTCTATTTTTTACTTACCAATGTGGTGTTTCTGGAGCATCTTTATTTAACATAAGTGTGTTTGGAGGTCTTGATCTTGTTTCACATGGCCATAATAATTGTGATGGAACAGCGCCGGGTTTCAAAAGCTTTATATCTGGGTTCCAACTTCTATAATCTGAGGATGAAAATAATGTAATATTCATCATACAGTAGATGTATAATTGCATTGACAAAAGGAATTTGTTTTAACTTATTCATGAAAATAGTGACACGAATTTGAGAATACATAAATAAAATCTTACCTTGAAAAAATCACCCTCATCTCTTTTTATCTTTACTATCCGTTCTTTTCGCAGTTGTTTGTTTTTTGGAAAATGATGTAAATGTAAATATGGACGGTATCTTCCATCACCATTACATTCATAAACACAGCAATGCTGGTGTTTTTTTTCCTTTAAAGGGGCTTAAATTTAACTGCTGGCTAGTTTCTGGTGTAGCCATGTTGATATACAGAGCAGCGCTGTGACAGTGTACACAGCATGCATGCTCAGCCGCGTTCTGAAGTATTGATATAGGCCTTACGTTGGGTGACATACCAGTCCCACACAGAATGTAAGGTGTCTTATACGCACCATATTCGCACTGATAAAAATATGTTAATTTCATTGCGAAGTGTAATTTTCAGTTAAAAATGCTTCTTCAGATACACAGTGCACGCGATTATAATGGATACATTTGTTAACTTACAGTCCAGTCATTTTATAGATGTGCTAAAACTTATAACGAAATGCATATGCTTAAAACATTTATAAAATACAGAAGTAAACGTTTAAATGATTTGCGTTTTTGAAATTGTCGGTTTTATATAGAATTCAGTAAGTAAAAAGCATTTTGTTAACGTTACCCATAATAAATCGTGCCTCCCTTCATCTAGGCCACTTAGTCTCGCCTTTATCCGGGCCACTTAGCCACGCCTTCATCTGGGCCACTTACTTGATGTCAGCTGAATCTAAATATCATCAGATTTTGATATTTTTTCCAAGTTTTCCCAAGTTTTTCAGAATTCTCAATAATAAAACTTGTTTAGCTGTGTGTTCCCTTTAATGTAGTTGGTATGTGTTGATGAAGTATTTAATTGAATAAGTGAAAACAGGTTTGAATGTATTTTTTATTGATTTAAATTCTGAAAAAAAACCCTGATGTTTTCGATTATATGCTTAAATGTAGATAAATAAATACACACTATACAACACACGCACGCACGCACGCACGCACGCACACAAACTATGTTTGTAAACAAGAGCTGTCGCAGAACAACGCAGCTCGACTATTCGATTTTTCAGAGAATAATGCATTATATAACCAGTATATACCATCAGAAAACAAGCCTAAAACAATGTGGAGGTAGGGTTGGGGGCTGGGCGTGTATGGAAACTTGGGCCGATATAAAATTATTGTTAGAATCTCATACAAATGATAGTAAAATGTGGAGAAGTGTGTGAAAGTTTATTATTTTTATCAGTTTTAATCGAAAATTGCTGTCATTTTAAAGAAATTGTGGTCGAAAGGCAACTCGGGGAGGTTGGGGATATCTGGCAATTTTATTGTGGCCTCATTTAATTGTTTTTTATTGATATTTCATCTGTGTATTTGAATTTCAACTAAATTGTTTTATATGTAAATGATTGCGTTCAAACTAACATTTTAATATCCAAATAATGGAAGATAAAATGAAAACAATTCCCCTCCCCCTGTCCTCCATGCGAGGTGAGCCCATAAACCAATGGTGGTGGTGGGGGGATGGGGAAGGGCGGGGCGCATCGTTGATATTGGTGTAAATTTGATAAAACAAAACAACACAGACATATGTAAAAAAACAAAAAACAAAAAACATTCAGGTGGTGGTGATGGTTGTGGGGTGGTTGGCGAAACATATTGCTTAACTGATAAAACAAAACAACACAGATATATGCAAAAACAAACAAAAAACAAAAACATTCGGGTGGTGGTGATGATAGTTTTGATTGTTTGTATGGTGTTTTACGTAATTTTTAACATATGTAAGGTTATATATGACGGTCGATTTTTCGTGGTGGAGGCAGACACCCACTTTTCCTGGGTAAAACCTACTGTACACTTCCCGCCATCCGTAAGAATCGACACTTCCTCACTTGCAAGTCGAGCTCCCAGTGGGATTCGAACCCGTAGCGGTGAGAGGCGAAGGTTTACAACGCAATGTCGTTAACCATTTAGGGGTGAGATGGTTGTGGGGTGGGGGCAAAACATATTGCTAAACTGATAAAACAAATTAACACAGATATATGCAAAAACAAACAAAAAACAAAAACATTCGGGTGGTGGTGATGATGGTTTTGATTGTTTGTATGGTGTTTTATGTAATTTTTAACATATGTAAGGTTATATATGACGGTCGATTTTTCGTGGTGGAGGCAGACACCCACTTTTCCTGGGTAAAACCAGTACTGTACACTTCCCGCCATCCGTAAGAATCAACACTACCTCACTTGCAAGTCGAGCTCCCAATGGGATTCGAACCTGTAGCGGTGAGAGGTGAAGGTTTACAACGCAACGTCGTTAACCATTTAGGGGTGGGATGGTTGTGGGGGCACAACATATTGATCTACTGATAAAACAAAACAACACAGAGGTATGTAATATATTCGGGTGGTGGTGATGTTGGGGTGGGGGATGGTTAGGGGAGGGGGATTAATATAGCTATATGTGTACAAATAGACGAAAACAACACAGAAATATGTAAAAATAAATAAATTAATAATGATAAAAAAATCGCGTTTCGAGTGTGGGGTGTGGGCGTTGGAGGAACAAAGCTATATGTGTAAGAATTGACCAAAACTACACCAAAATATGTTAAAAAACAACAACACGATTTTCGAGTGGGAGGGAGAGGGCGGAGGCGGGAGGGACATCATAGCTATATGTGTAAGAATTGACCAAAACAACACAGAAATATGTAAAAAATAAATAAAAAAGGGCGTGGGGGGTGGGGGGGGGATGGGGGTGGGGGGAAGGAGCCCATGCCCTAATATTGGTGAAGTATGAATGATGCTATAAGAAATCCCAACCAAAATGATAGATACACAACAGTTTACACGTAAACCTTGATCTGCCTTTATTGCACATTCAAGCCTCACCGGAGGCACTGGGTTTCGTTGGTGAGTTCCTAAGCAAGACATATTCTTAGCTCGTCCGTCGTATGGGTGCGACAACCGGGCGGTCCCAATCCTCCAAAACGTTAAAGAACCAGGCTAATCTGAGAATATATTCCTTAGTATAGGAGTAGGTCAGGTTCCCGGATGCCTATGTAACCCTAATTCTCCCCTATCTGGAGCGGCTACAAATTAAATATAATGTGTTAATGAGCCTTTAAACAAAATTCAGTTAAAGGTGAATGGCCACTCTTTTTGTAGTATTATCAATTAACAAAGTTAACTCTTAAACGTCATATGAACATTTTTTAATAGTCCCGAAAAACATATATTTAAAACCGCTACTAAGTTGTATGTCAAAATAAGTATTATTTGCATAACGTAGATACTACTTATACCACTGCGTGACTGCATGGGGATATGAGGTAAATCTGATTTGTATAGCTGCACAACTATTGCCAGATAATTGATAAATACATTTACCTGTGGATTAATTTACCTGGTCTAAATTTTCTACGCCATCAAATAAAATCTTATTCTCGCTTTTCACAGATATTGCAATGTGTGAATTTTAAATCCATATTGTTGTGTATTGATTTTTAATTTAAATAAACATGTTCATGAAACAAAACATGGCCGGAGAACTTTAATTAAATATGGCAGTGACTATTGCTAGTCGATTGGCAGTAGCTACTGTCTTATCTCGAATATCGCTAATGGCACTAGTGTCCGTATAGATAATTTATAATACATATACATTATATCCTAACCCCAACTTTTAGATAGTTTATCTGTTAAACTATTCAAATGGTTAAGATAGATTATATATGTTGTAATGTAAATAAGTATAGAGGATTATTATCGCTTGTTATGTACATTATATTGGCTCCATAGCTCAGTGGCTAGAGCGCCTGTCTAGTAAACAGGAGGTCGTGGGTTCGATCCCCACTGGAGCCTTTTGGTACAATTGTTTCCATTTTATTATAATATTTACGCATACAGTATAATTTGTATAATCGTGACAGGATGTTCATGCATGATAAAACGTAATTTTCTTTTTTCAGCGACCATTGCGAGTATAATTTAATTGGTTGTTGTAACGGCCCATCAACACGTTATTTTATTAAAAGCTGCCATAGGAAGGCGGTGGATACAAAGGAATCTACTCTTAATATGGAATAACTATATACACTTATGTTAATGATTAAACATGCTCGGAGGATAAACTCTGACATATATGGCCGCCCGGATGACGTTCCCATCCGACGGTCGTAGATAAGAAACAAGCCAGTAAGATTCAGTTTAGTCATTTTAGATTTACATTTACGTTTACAGTATATATATATATGAAGCAGAAGCAAGCGGGCCATAAGTTATAGCACCATTAGTTACAGCTGTCACCCACTGCATTAAGATAAGTGCATGTAGAATGACCCAAACATTTGAATGATTTTTTATGCGAAAATAAAAATATATAATTAAAACGCTCTGTGAACTCAATACGTCATATGTTCTACAATATGCACTCCTCTGACAAAGGACAAACCGTATCGCAACGTTGTACCGACCCTTCCTCGTGTGTAAATGTTTGGGATAGTTACAAATAAGAAGAAGGATACCACAGCTGAACACGTTGCGTATGTTTAATTAATGTGTGGACTTCTCTAAAATCATCTTAATTTATGGGAAGGCGAGTTGTCGGTCGCCCGACCTTCGTCCGTTAATGTTTGCTTAAAACACCATCTCCTCTGACACTGCTTGGTAGAATATGACGAAACTTCACAGGAAGCATCGTTACATTGTCCTCTCTCAGATTTATATAAATCGTCCTGATCCTTTTTAAAAAAAATATGGCCGCCGTTACTAAAATCTGAACATCTTTAAACGACTTCTTCCCATGAACTGTAGGGTAGAATGTGTCTAAACTTCACAGGAAGCACCCTTGCTTAGTCCTCTCTCAGATTTGTATAAATCGTCATCAAAATTACGCTGACCTCATGCTGGAATTCCCGATCTTCACCGGATACCCAAGAAAGATTCTTATAATGCAACTAAGTGACAAATTTAAATAGAATGAAAATACGTCGAGCCACATCAGCCGCTGTGACCATTTCGGTATATCTGATAAACACTTTTTTTTTTATAATGTTACGTATTTTTTTATTAGATTATTTCCCACAAAATACTACAATAATTTTCATTTCCATATGTATTACATGTTTATAACAATCAGTGTGTGTGTGCTAGGAATATTGTCTGACTTTGTCATCAGAGCAATCCATTCCCCTGTATTGGGTCGGTTCGCTTTTTTGCACCGCCGACATAATGTAGATATGTGTCTCCACTCTTATAACAATACGGATGGTAATATAATATAATTATAGATATGAACATAATTATAGATACGAATGTATCGCATTTTGCAATATAATTCATTGACTTTTAGGTTAATGCACACTCACAAACGTAAAACAATTAATACATAGGTATTGCTTAAAGGTAATGTAGCGACACAGCCAAGCCATCCTTATTATTGAGAGTTCTGAAATACTTGAATAAGGGTGAAGGAATTATCAAAATCGGATGATACACAAAGAAGATAAGTTTCTGTTGAAGTGGATATGGAAGCGGCCATTTTGACATCACGGTTCTAAATGACCATATATGGAATATTTATAAATATGAAAATTTACTAATTTATAGCGAAAAAATGACTGCAACTGTATGAAAAATATGTATTACTTAATGGCAATAATGCTGCATATGACCAGTAAAAAAATCATTCATTTGCAGTGATTATCTTCGTTTTAAATGATATTTATCAATATTCCATTTATGGCAATATGGAACTATGACGTCACAGTTCTAAAAATGGCGGCTCCCATATTCGTTTTAGAACAATCTTTAAATGGTCATATCTTTTTTGTTTATCATCCGATTTTGATAATTGTTTCACCTTTTTCCAAGTTTTTCAGAACTCTCAATAACAGAGCTTGTTTGGCTTGTCGCTACATTCCCTTTAACTATTGTTTAACTATATAATATCAGCTAGAATAAAAAAAAAAATATATATATAATTATGAATTATATGTATATATATATACGTTTATAGCGTTAAATTAAACATTATGCCTACATTATATGTACCCTTAGACATACTCGTTAATTCAAACCCCGCAAATATTTTTCTAAATATGTTCAGTTTTAGTGGTAGGAATGTGGATTTAGTGGACCGTGACAATATAGTTAAGTATAAGCTTCAGGTTAACAATTTCAGGCACTAGTCTGTTGTATTTCCCTACAATCTTGACTGTTGAAATGCCATCTCGCATTTAACTGTGTAGTAAAAGGTTACAGTTTTAAGAGCCAGCATTACTAACGCATTATTTTAAAATAGTTGTTTTTAAGTTTCAATTTATAACATTATATTACACTATAATACTATTACTACTACTACTACTACTGCTACTGCTACTGCTACTGCTACTGCTACTGCTACTGCTACTGCTACTACTACTGCTACTGCTACTGCTACTACTACTATTACTGCTACTCTACTGCTACTGCTACAACTACTGCTACTGCTACTGCTACTGCTGCTACTGCTACTACTGCTACTGCTACTGCTACTGCTACTATTACTGCTACTCTACTGCTACTGCTAAAACTACTGCTAAAACTACTGCTACTACTACTACTGCTACTGCTACTGCTACAACTACTTCTACTGCTACTGCTATTGATACTACTACTACTACTACTACTACTACTACTACTACTACTACTACTACTACTACTGCTACTGCTACTGCTACTGTTGCTGCTGCTGCTGCTGTTCCTGCTGCTGCTGCTGCTGCTACTACTACTGTTACTTCTGCTCCTGCTGCTGCTACTGTTACTGCTACTGCTAGTGCTGCTGCTGCTACAGCTACTTACTACTACTACTAATACTGCTGCTGCTACTGCTGCTGCTACTGCTGCTTGCTGCTTGCTGCTATTGCTGCTGCTACTGCTACTGCTGCTGCTACTGCTGCTGTTGCTGCTGCTGCTTCTGCTGCTGCTGCTACTGCTGCTACTGCTGCTGCTGTTACTTCTACTGCTACTGCTGCTGCATCTGCTCCTGCTTCTACATCTACTTACTACTGCTACCGCTGCTGCTGCTGCTGCTGCTGCTGCTGCTACTACTACTACTACTACTACTGTTTCTGCTATTACTGTTACTGCTACTGCTACCGCTACCGATGCTGCTGCTGCTTCTTCTGCTGCTGCTGCTGCTGCTCTTCTGCTACTGCTACTGCTAGTTCTACTGCTAGTGTTACTGCTACTACTACTACTACTACTACTACTACCTACTACTACTACTACTAATAATAAGAAATATAGTAATAAATCGATGAACTCGTGAAAATATACAGGTTATTCGATTAAAATTGAAATATATTCTATGCGTATTGCTGTTTGCAATCAAAATGTAACTGAGCTGGTAAAAAACATTTGTTACTGAGATTAGGAAAAAATAACTATTTGGTTAAAAATATAGAACTATACAAACTTTAAAATCATATGTGGTGTTGAGGGAATTCTTGCGCTAGCAATTACTGCAAACAAAAGAAAAGGAAGTCATACGTTTTCTTAACAACCACTGTTTAAAGCATGACCAGGACATAGACGCGGTTACCATAGCAACGTTGCACTTTAAACTTAATTTCACCGTAAATAACTGCATGCTTCAATTAGAAACAACAACTTTTCAACTTCATTTAGAAAACTGACAAATAAGGCGATGGTATACTGACAGATTCGCTCATGAATACTATTCATCAAAATGGCAAACGAATTTAGTGACATTTAACTGAGTTAGACACACACTGTAAATGCTGACTACGATGTAAAACCATTACTTAATATCATTATTCGCCGCAAGTTTCACGAGAAGCGTCATCAAACATATGCTCATATGGCGAATATTGAAAAAGAGGTCTTATTGTTTTCGTAAGAATACTGCTTGAAGTGTGCAGTTTGGTAGCGCAGGCCTGAAGAGAGAGAGAGAGAGAGAGAGAGAGAGAGACAGAGACAGAAAAGCCGACACACATCGAAATATCCTCAATGAATTTGTTTGAATGTTGTTCTACGTCATTTTTAGCACATCTTAGGCCATATATGACGGTCGATTTTTTTTTTGTGGTAAAGGCAGACCACCTTATTTTTCTTTTATGTGTAGAATCAGTACTGAATACCTCTAGCGCTCCATAAGAATCGACACTTTCTTACTTACAAGTTGGGCTCTCAGTGGGATACGAACCCGCAGCGGTGAGAGTCGAGAAGGTTAACAACACAACGTCGTTAACCCCTCGGCTACGGAGGCTCTCCAATGGAAACAATGCTTATCATCAACATGAACACTCCACAAAACAGATACAACTCATCACTCATGTTCATTAAACTCTAAACGTGTTTTTATTATTTCCCAGTGAAATAGTGGATTGTATGGTTAGAATAAACCTTATATTCTCATTGTTTATATTTGCACAGTAAGAATATAAGAACTTATATTCTCACTGCCGGAAAAAATGGAACTACGTTTTTCTACATTTGCTTATAACAGTCATAATTCGTGTCAAAGTTTAGAACTCTATTCTATGCGCACTAAAAATACGTAAATCGCCTCACACGCTATATTTATCCGCGAATATGTTAATGGGAACTGACGGAACGAAAGGTATTTTCTGTTTGAAACAGTTTGGTAGTGTTGCATGTGTCACAAAATGTCACGGGTAGAGCGTACTGGTCGTATATAGCTCTTGTATCGGTTACACCCAAAATCTATTGTTCGAGTTGAACCAATTTCACAATATTCATGATCTATTCATGTAACACGTAAAATCGTGCACATTTTAAGTGGCCGCCAGAGAGGCCATGTCATAAGTTTAGTTTTGTGCTAATGCATGTAAACGTATAGGCATATTTTCCTTAAACGGCAAAATTGTATAAGGGGCCTGTCGTGTAGATTCAATACTGTAGATTTAGCCACGTTTGTCACGGACTGAACGGGGGAAATAATGATTTGGGCGTAATGGTTTCTATAAAACCCATTGTCTTCTAGCTTTCGCCGGGATCATCGATAGTACTTTGTTGGAACAGAGATTGGACGGCAAATTTCACAGGCAACATGTGGTTAGTAGTTTTATTAAACTTTTATCGTATATTTGTATTCAGTGGGCGGCGCCATCTTGTTTGGCGGTTACGACATCCGGTTAGCATTGATGTTTCTCAAACATAACTTTAGACTAGCATATGATTTTGAAGTTACTTTATTAGATGTAATTATTGTAATTGATCATTAATTGTAAAACAATATTAATTTGATAACAGTGGATAATAGGTGCATTAGTTAACGTTGGCGTATAACTCGGTGATTGTAATACACGATTGTTAACATTAGTTAACAATCAGATAAGTGACAAGAATAAATGCGTGCATGCATAACTCAGTGAGTGTAATATATGAGTAATTTGATCATGTTTATATTACATGTATTAGGGGCATTGATTAACAGCGACGTACATAGCGTATCCATGGCGTTGTAGAATATGTATACATTGCTACTCATCATTAGTACAGCTTACATATATTGATTGAATAATGATTTGTTTGGGTAATGGTAATTATGCAAGATTGTTATGTTTGTCAACCGACATCTAAAACGTATGTATAATTACAGCCTAAGCCATCCAGGATCTAAGCCATCCAGGGTTGGAGTAAGCCATCTAGGTTTGGATATCCAGGAGTGGAGCTAAGCTTCCACGACTAACGTTACAAGCGGTGGAGACGGTCCCCGTACCTGCGCAGCCAGGTTTTACTAACGACAACCCCCGGGACA
This sequence comes from Cyrtodaria siliqua, assembly GCA_037043455.1. NCBI lineage: Eukaryota > Metazoa > Mollusca > Bivalvia > Adapedonta > Hiatellidae > Cyrtodaria > Cyrtodaria siliqua. The sequence goes on along the minus strand of JAWPHD010005607.1, from coordinate 73,494 downwards.
CAAGGTGGGCCCGTTACCAGTCCTCACTGGAGGAATATCATTCACAATCTCAGTGGAGATTAACTATCATTGCATCGCGTCATCAACCCTTACAGAAGGCATTTGATGACAATCATCCATTGAATTCGCGCATCGTCATCTTCATGAGCTCTCGCGCATCACAGTTATCGCGCTAGATCAACATTGTTATAGCTTTAACAACACTTTAGTGTCTTAGACATTCAGTATTTATAGCAATACTAAGAACGTCTTAAACGTTCAGGAGAACATTCTTTTCATAGTTCATTTGTGTATTCGCTTGTTTTTTTAGATCATTGTATATATATTAAACATATTTTAAAAGTTGCATTAAACTTATGTAAATGCATTCACCGTCATTGATTCTTTCCTGAGTTAGCCCAACCACTAAGGTCATCCTGTGACAGCATGATAAAAAGTATAGGCCTATAATAAATAGAATATTTGTTGGTTCGTCGTCAATATAGGACTTATCTTCATCTCGAAGTGAGAAAACTTATATTTTCACTCGTACTAAAGGACGAGTGAAAATAACGAGTGAAAATATGTTTTCTCACTTCTCGAAGAAAATAAATCCTATATTCACTCCAAACCAACAAATATCCTCTATTTATTCCCTGACGGGAGCTATGGACCATCAGCTAAGAAGTCGTACACACATGTTGGAAGAGTTATACGCTTTATAACATTGTGCTTCAACGTTATGGTTCATGCATTGTCTTTGTAAATCATATTCATTTTTATCACATAACATGCGGTGTGGGAGCTTAGTATGCGCTGTCAAAAAAATCGATAATGACTATGGTTTATGTCGGTTTCGCGTGTTAAAACGACAGGCAAAATGCAATAAAAGTTGATATGTGAGTTATGTGATAAATAGAATATCTAAATAGAAAAAGTTGATATGTGAGTTATGTGATAAATAGAATCTAACATTCGTCCTCATTCATTATTGAATTTATTAAACTCGTTAGCAAAAATGATATAACGCTCGGCAAGAGCCTCGCATTATATCATTTTGCCAACTCGTTTAATAAATTCAATAATGAATGAGTGAGTACTCATGTAAGATCCTCTATATATATAGGACAATTGCAAAGTTATAGATGAGGTTTGGTGCAACCTAGAACCTGGTTTAAACATCTCAACAGCCCTGTTTGTCACTAACCGTTCCAAGGCGGTAGCCATATTGTCAACATTTTATGTTTGTTGTGTCAAATCTTGCCTTTTATTCATCTTTGTAATTGTTGTTTGTTTCTATTTTGGTTGACTGTGGTCCTTGAATGCTACATTTCCTGTTCGACTTTTATATCTACTTCTATCTTCAATTGTTTTTTACACAGAAATTGCTTTATAAAATCTTTACGCAACAATCTAGGTAGAAGGAACGATACACGGTGAAATAAATCCATTTAAAGTTTATACAAGCATATATTTTTCTCCGCAATATTCCTTTCCTACAAAACGGTGTCAATCCATTATAAACAGTCTGTACATCATTTATTGTCAACACATTAATTAATCATTTTTAACTTTGTACTCTCTATATATGAATGTTGTATTATATGAAAATAAAATATTTTTAAACCAATCAAAATGTTCACTGACCATGCACTAGACAATGGAGATTGTCGTCGTTCTGTACTGGGTTACTAATTTTGAGTACATAACAAAGAGATAAAGAGAAACAAATAAAATGTGATTTGATAAACTTTATAAAAGAAGAAGAAGAAGAAGAAGAAGAAAAATATGGATTTAGTTTTACTATGTATTTCTCCTTCTATCAAGATTGGTATTTAAAAGATTTTATATTGCTTTTTTGTGTAAAACTACTTAGACATATGTTAGGTCTATATAACTTTGCAAATTTCCTATATAATGCAATGCGATTTACAAAGACAATACAAGAACCTTAAGGTTTGATCGCAAAGTACTCTTCTTATACCTGATCTGTGAAACATTCCACCAGCGGTATCGATGTATAACACAAATGTGATGTCCTACAGCGGCAACAATGTATCTGAATTTATTTTATTATAAGGGGAACTCCAGCAGAGAACATATAGGATGGTAAGATAACACGTCTTTCTTTCGGCTCACCACCCATACACTTTTATCTATATGGACTTCCATCATTGATCTTTTTCAGACTGAAATCAATATTTTATGTAAAAAAAATAAAAAAATATGTTAATAAGGTATATCATTTAATTCTAGTCTCAGCTTCTATTTTCCGATGACCTACATTGCTGTTTGTGTGACTGCACGTGCTTTTCCTACAGATGTAAATTCGTATTTTAACTAGCTCGAATCTCTATCGCGCGTGCGATGCAGACCTTCACCACTGCCGCCTTTCCTATAGGAAACAGAACATTTGGTCTGTAAATAAAGTTTCTCGATTGGCTCAGTATCATAATGTCGGAAATGTGAATATCATGTATCTTTAAAAATACGTAATGACCTAATAAGGAACAAGCTGATTCGAAACTGTCTGCATAAAGTTGGCGTTGTTAAGAAGCCATCACTGATCGATGCAAACAGTTAATTAATACATGCAAGTCACACGTGCAGTTCATCAGCTTCATTAAGGAGGCTGTTTTCGAATTGATTTACTTAAAAGCAACTGTTGTTATTCAAAGTTAATTAATGTACTGAACTAGTTTGAGACGGATACATTAAACTTTGCAAGATGGTAAGGAAAGAAACGATTATTATTTTTTACAATTTTAATAAAACAACTATATAATTATGATGCAGTTACAATACCAATATAATTAACAGATAATGTATGGTGCTGAGGTCCATATGCAAGTTTATGGACTGGGCAGTCAGACCTAGAACGTTATATGGACCTCAGCTTCTCAGCTTCGCTTCGGTCCATATAACATCCTAGGTCTGACTGTCCAGTCCATAAACTTCATATGGACCAAGCACCATACATTATTTGTTATATTATACCGAATCTGACCAACAAATTAAATCAATACGTTTTATGATTTATTTTGACGTCGTCTTTTTTCACACGTCCGTTAATATAGCTATCGGACCGGGCGCCCGGTCAATATGCAACTTTTTGACCGGATGACGTCACATTAAACAAAGAGCGGAATATGCAAATGAGGTGTCGTATCTGAAGATATAAGTTCAATAAACTATTACTTATTAGAAGGTCCAGTTTTCAAATGTCCAATATTTCCAATATGTGTTGATGTCCTGTCCAAGAAAAAGATTTTGTCACTTTAATTCCGTAACATGTCGTAGAAACACTATTCTCCTTTTTGTTGTACGTACTATATAATTATATACAACCTAAGGAAATGACAAATTCATAGAATCAATTTCACTGTTAATCCAAAGAATCACAGAATTATTTTTAAAGAGTTTAAAAATTTGAATTGAATGTTTTTAACGGCTCATCAACACAGTATAGGATATTTAGAGCCGCCCCAGAGGGATGGGAAGGATACATAAGAATCCGGGAACCAGGCCTACTCTTATTATCGAATAGATTCCTATAGTCATTTAACGTGCTCGGAGGATAGACCGATACACGGGACCGCCCGGTTTACGTCCCCATCCGACAGACGAGGCTAAGGGAAAATGTCTTGCACAAGAAAACATCGACGAAACTCAGTGGCACCAGGGAGGGTTCAACCCGGGTGGCGGCTTGATGCTGTGCATCAATTTTTCTTGTATTGAAGTACTAAAGTAAAGCCGAGTACCAAACAAAAAAAAATGGATTGTAAATGTATTCCTCATTTCGGAATGAAGCAGATGAACTAAAATTAACAATGATCGAGGTTAGAAAACTTGCTTCAACATTTTGACTAATACGTTTTTTCTTTATATCGGGCGATTTCGTTCAGAATTTGGTTTCATATGATTCTTTGATTTATTAACAATTGACAGATGATACTTTTCACTGCGAAAGTATGCGGAATTATAAAGAATAATTATTATAATGATATCCACTGTCAAATCCAGAACAAAAATCTGAGATGGCGGCGCCCGTCGTAAAACCTCAATGCATTTTCTACGATATGGAGAAATGACTGTTTGCGACCAGTGTCAATGACTCATAATAGTAGTTAATATGGGTTTTATATTATTTTGTAACAGCACACACACGCATTATGTCCACAATGACGGAATTAAAACTTGTTTTACCTAGTTGTTATGCTATTTTGACGTGTGAGGTTACTGGAAATCGCTTTAAAATTTGCCTTTCGCCTCAGTTCAGATCAAATTCATTGAAGATTTTTTTCTCAGTTTTTATTCTGTTTTGCATTTTTTTTTCTATTTATACTTAAAGGTTTCATGACACCCTTTAAAATCTATGTTGTCATATATTTCTTTTACCTTAATCAGTGATGTGAGCTGAATGGTCGATTAAAGAAAATTAAAATAAATATGTGTATAAAACGATAGATATATTTCGCTTCTGTATGGAGTTACTTCCCCTTCACAAACATTTCGGTCTATACGTGCAGGGCTTTCCTTTATAGTCGGTATGCGGGTGTACCCTCCTACTTTGGTAAGCTGATCGGATACTTATAGCCGTCCTCCATACAACACCAACAAAAAAAAAGACTAGATAAACATGAAGTGTAAATGACACAATTTGGTGCGGCTAACTCAGTACCATGAAGAGTTATTGCCCTTGATCTTACGAAAAAAACATGTTTATGGTGTGGGGGTATTTATCACCTTCACTGATACATCTAGTTATAGGAATGACATAAAGCAACTTCTTTGTGTATAGTTTTAACTGTTGATTACATTGCACCAATAATATGTTTACAGATATTGTTGAAAAAGACGAAAATCGAAAAATCAACACAAAAAAAATATGTATATGAAAGCAGGTTCCATGTCAACATGATACTGGATAAATAATCATTTCAATGCTTGATAACTATTTCACGAGTACCATGTGTCTCTTTAAAACTGTGTATGCAGAGCTACAGGTAAGCAGCTTAAATACTTAGTTAAAAATATCAAAATACTCAATTAAAAGCATGGGCATGAAGGAAGTAATCGAAATTGTCAGATAATAAAACAACCAACGCAAATTGAGCAATGCATGTGATGTTGAAGGATCACCCAGTCACATTGTATAAAGCTTATTATAAAACTAGTTTATTTGATGAGTTACATTTTGCGTGATGCTATACAATACAAGAAACAGTCTGATAGACTGCCATACCCAATACGGCAGTGTTTTTTTCCTATGTAGCAGCAGAACCTATGATTGGGTGCTTTTTTAAAGGAAGTTTTATCACTGCACATAAAACAGAGAGTAAAACGAACAAAAATGTAATAGGCTGTGAGCTAGGAGGAGAAACCCTCCCCACCCCAGGGTGCATTTTGTAGGGTATAATTTTCTGAAAGAACATACAATAAGTTTCAAAATGAGACGTGTGTGCCATCTGAGCGGTGGGGCTTTAATGAGTTTTGGGGGAAAACACGGCGTTTTTAGACGAAAATCGCCGAAATCTGGAATTCTTTTTTAGAAAAAGAATGGAATATATAACAACCAATTTGAATTGATGAAATCTTTCTCGGAACGCATCTCTACGTGTCCCACCATATAATTTATGGTTCCGATACTTAAATATTGAGATTTTGGGTAAAAATGTTAAAATATTGAAAAAAATCGCCAGTTATGGAACGGACACAAATATAAGTATAACATCCCAAAGGGCAATAACTCTAATAGAAATGAAGACATAATTATGGTTCTTCCACTCTGTACTTTCTCTAATTGCCCTCTATCATTGTGTGAAATTCCATTGAAGTCCTATTAGTAGTTTTCGAGTTATAGAGCGGACACGAATTATAAGTATACAAATGCAAAGGGTAATAACTCTAATTCAAATGAGTTATGGTTTTTGTGCGCTGAATGTCCTCCTATTACCCTCTATCATTAATCATTTTTGTGGAATTTCATTGCAGTCCCTCAAGTAGTTTTCGAGTTATGGAGAGGACACGAATTGTAAGTATAAACTTACAAAGGGCAATAATTATGAAATTAAAGGAAAGCAGATTTATGGTTATTGCACATTCTCTCATGGCCCGCTATCATTGTGTAAAATTTCGTTGCAGTCTCTTTAGTAGTTTTTGAGTTATAGAGCGGACACAAATTATATGTATACAATTATAAAGGGCAATAACTTTAATTAGTTGAAGGCAGAGTTATGGTTCTTTCGCTCATTGCCCTCTAATATTGTGTGTCATTTCATTGCAGTCCTATTAGTAATTTTCATGTTACAGGGCGGTCACGAATTATAAGTATAAAATTACAAAAGGCAATAACTCTAATTCAAATGAAGACAGAGTTATGGTCCTTATGCTCTGCACGTCCAGAGTTATGGTCTTTATGCTCTGCGCGTCCTCGCATTGCCCTCTATCATTGTGTGAAATTTCATTGCAGTCCTACAAGTAATCTTCGAGTTATGGATAGGACACCAATTATAGGTGTAAAATTACAAACAGGTCAATAACTCTAATTTAAATGAAAACAGAGTTATGGTTTTTGCGCTCTGCACGTCTTCTTATATCCCTCTAACATTGTGTGCAATTTCATTGCAGTCCCATTAGTTGTTTTCGAGTTATAGAGCGGACACGAATTATACGTATAAAATTAAAAAGGGCAGTAACTCTAATTTAAATAAAGGCAGAGTTACGGTTCTTACGCTCTGCACATCCTGTCATTGCCCTCTATCAGCGTGGGAAATTTGATTGCAGTCCCAGTAGTAGTTTTCGAGTTATTGAGCTGACACGAAATGGGACGGACGGACGGACGGACGTACGGATGGACGGAGGGTATGACTATATCCCTCTTCCGCCTGCAGCGTTAGGGGATAGTTACTGGAATGCCACCCTAGAACAATGTTACACAATTTTATCGTTTTATTTTACTCAATTGAAATCATGAAATATCCATTTAAATATATACGAATGGGTAAACATCCAACTCATCAAAAAGCTCATCTGTAGCTCTGTCTGTTGTATGTTCTTGTATCTCGCACACTATTTGTTATATTGAATTATCTCCTTCAATTTATTTCACCAATAAAGCGACTAGACATTGAGGGTCGAGCATCTGCACCAACAATTGCTTGCAGTTGACAATATTGTCATAATAAAACTGTTGGGAGACTTCTTCACATAAATGGCAACAATCTGTTTCAATACAAATATAACAAAACAAATGCAACGCATTCTGCTTCTTTCAAGCCCGTTCAACATGACAAAGGGTCTAGACTGTAAATCCTCTTCGACAAACCTACGCCTCTCAGTACTTTGATTAAAGTGCTTCATTTAAACAATTTACTGTCCATTTGCAATTTTTAAGTTTAGTTTTAAAGGGACACACGCCAATCTTGAAATATTTGAAATGGGTCTTGATTTATATATTCAGTATCGTTTTTACTTTTACCCTGGTTACATTTAAATAAATCATATTTTAAGTATTCATTATTTCGTCTTATTATACTGGTACAATAATATCAAAAATTAATAATATGCAAAAACAAATGGCTTAATACAATTCTTATAATTAACATTAATGATTGAACAAATGTAATTTATGTAGAAAAACTAACGGGACGCCGCTAGTTTTCAAAACGTCAAGATTGCCATGTGTCCCTTTACAGTGTTACGTTACATACATTATTAACTTTTTATATGAATATGAAATTCATAATATTATACATTAAATAATAATAACTGTTCTATTATGTGGTCTTTAAATTAGATAACACTTTACGTACATTGTATGGTTATTAAATATGCAGAACACACATCTTTGAGAGTCTCGTATGTATACGACATTTACTCATTCCAGCCATTGAGGACGAACTATCTACGCGTTCACTCACAGTCTGCCATTACGATAGAACAGAAGGGTAGAGAGTAATTCCAACGATTGAATGACGAACTTTCTGCGCGTTCACTCACAGGCTGCCATTACGATAGTACAGAAGGGTAGAGAGTTATTCCAACCATTGAGTGACAAATTATCTGCGCGTTCACTCACATGCTGCCATTACGATAGTGCAGAAGGGTAGAGAGTTATTCCAACCATTGAGTGACGAATTATCTGCGCGTTCACTCACAGGCTGCCATTACGATAGTGCAGAAGGGTAGAGAGTAATTCCAACCATTGAGTGACGAATTATCTGCGCGTTCACTCACATGCTGCCATTACGATAGTGCAGAAGGGTAGAGAGTAATTCCAACCATTGAATGACGAACTGTCTGCGCGTTCACTCACAGGCTGCCATTACGATAGTATAAAAGGGTAGAGAGTAATTCCAACCATTGAATGACGAACTATCTGCGCGTTCACTCACAGGCTGCCATTACGATAGTGCAGAAGGGTAGAGAGTAAGTCCAACCATTTAGTGACGAACTATCTGCGCGTTCACTCACATGCTGCCTTTACGATAGTACAGAAGGGTAGAGAGTAATTCCAACCATTGAGTGACGAATTATCTGCGCGTTCACTCACATGCTGCCATTACGATAGTGCAGAAGGGTAGAGAGTAATTCCAACCATTGAATGACGAACTGTCTGCGCGTTCACTCACAGGCTGCCATTACGATAGTATAAAAGGGTAGAGAGTAATTCCAACCATTGAATGACGAACTATCTGCGCGTTCACTCACAGGCTGCCATTACGATAGTGCAGAAGGGTAGAGAGTAAGTCCAACCATTTAGTGACGAACTATCTGCGCGTTCACTCACATGCTGCCTTTACGATAGTACAGAAGGGTAGAGAGTAATTCCAACCATTGAGTGACGAATTATCTGCGCGTTCACTCACATGCTGCCATTACGATAGTGCAGAAGGGTAGAGAGTAATTCCAACCATTGAATGACGAACTGTCTGCGCGTTCACTCACAGGCTGCCATTACGATAGTATAAAAGGGTAGAGAGTAATTCCAACCATTGAATGACGAACTATCTGCGCGTTCACTCACAGGCTGCCATTACGATAGTGCAGAAGGGTAGAGAGTAAGTCCAACCATTTAGTGACGAACTATCTGCGCGTTCACTCACATGCTGCCTTTACGATAGTACAGAAGGGTAGAGAGTAATTCCAACCATTGAATGACGAACTGTCTGCGCGTTCACTCACAGGCTGCCATTACGATAGTATAAAAGGGTAGAGAGTAATTCCAACCATTGAATGACGAACTATCTGCGCGTTCACTCACAGGCTGCCATTACGATAGTGCAGAAGGGTAGAGAGTAAGTCCAACCATTTAGTGACGAACTATCTGCGCGTTCACTCACAGGCTGCCATTACGATAGTACAGAAGGGTAGAGAGTAATTCCAACGATTGAATGACGAACTTTCTGCGCATTCACTCACAGGCTGCCATTACGATAGTACAGAAGGGTAGAGAGTAATTCCAACGATTGAATGACGAACTATCTGCGCGTTCACTCACATGCTGCCATTACGATAGTACAGAAGGGTAGAGAGTAATTCCAACCATTGAGTGACGAACTGTCTGCGCGTTCACTCACAGGCTGCCATTACGATAGTATAAAAGGGTAGAGAGTAATTCCAACCATTGAATGACGAACTATCTGCGCGTTCACTCACAGGCTGCCATTACGATAGTGCAGAAGGGTAGAGAGTAAGTCCAACCATTTAGTGACGAACTATCTGCGCGTTCACTCACAGGCTGCCATTACGATAGTACAGAAGGGTAGAGAGTAATTCCAACCATTGAGTGACGAACTATCTGCGCGTTCACTCACAGGCTGCCATTACGATAGTACAGAAGGGTAGAGAGTTATTCCAACCATTGAGTGACGAACTATCTGCGCGTTCACTCACAGGCTGCCATTACGATAGTACAGAAGGGTAGAGAGTAATTCCAACCATTGAGTGACGAACTATCTGCGCGTTCACTCACAGGCTGCCATTACGATAGTACAGAAGGGTAGAGAGTAATTCCAACCATTGAGTGACGAACTATCTGCGCGTTCACTCACATGCTGCTATTACGATAGTATAAAAGGGTAGAGAGTAATTCCAACCATTTAATGACGAACTATCTGCGCGTTCACTCACAGGCTGCCATTACGATAGTACAAAAGGGTAGAGAGTAATTCCAACCATTGAGTGACGAACTATCTGCGCGTTCACTCACATGCTGCCATTACGATAGTACAGAAGGGTAGAGAGTAATTCCAACTATTGGGTGACGAACTATCTGCGCGTTCACTCACAGGCTGCCATTACATTATTGTAAAAATGACAATATCTCGACTTCTGCATTAGCTAGGACAATCATTCTGATGTCTATGCATAGGTTTTGGGGGTCAAGGAATCCATTCCAGACTCCACCTTACCTATAAGTTGAACAGAAAACCCCAAGATGGCTGCCGTGACATTAAAATGACGATATTTTGGCTTCTCTTTTAGCTGGAATAATCATTTTGGTGTCTATGACTAGGTTTTTGGGGTCAAAGAATCCATTTCTGACTACACATTACCTACTACATAAAAACAAATAACCAAGATGGCTGCCATGATGGCTGCCGTGACACCACTACAAAGACGGACCTAGACCACCATTATTTTTACATAGGGTTGTTAATAAATACCTCCCCGAAAATATCCAATCCTGACTATGCTGGCCATATAACACACACAATGTAGTATCAGTCATGCCCAGTGCACCACAAAAATGGGCCTTAGATGATTCGCTGACCTGCTTTTTTCTCCAAAATAATTTCCAAACTGAAAGCAAACACCTTCTTTTTGAATCCTGAGGTCAAAATGACCAAAGTACACTTCAAACTGTGCTTCACAAAAAGTAGTGCAGGATGTCCAGCTTACCTTCAATTTGCATGCGGTTTTCGCTTGAAGCAAGTTAAATGTTTCAGAAATAAAGGAAAACATTCAATACATACCAGCCCTGTGTCTTTCACCACTCCTATGCTTCACACTAACTTACTCAATAGTTTACCTGAGGGAACTTTTGCGTTCCACCAGATTGGGCCGATGGTACCCGGTCTAGCTCCAGACAATATATAGGCTTCTGCATTATCTGAACCATTCTATGGATATTTTTGTTTTGTTTTGTCAAGGAATCAATTTCTGACTGATTCCAGAGCTTATTAACTTATAAGTAAACTACAATTATTCAAGATGGCTGCCAAGAAATATTGCTGCCGTGACATAACATGACAATTAATTGAATTCTAGATCAGCTTTGACACTGCTTTTGGTGTTTTAGACTAAAGAAATGGTTATAAGTCCAACATGAAGAGTTGCATTCACAGAACACAGTCACTCCAACAAGTATTACAAAAGGTGATTCAAAATGTACACCACAAACACATTCAGTAAAAGAGCACATCACAAACATATAAGGGTTGACAACAGGGGTACCGCCTTGGAACGGTTAGTGGCAAAAGGGACCACCGGGGAGTTTAAACCAGTTCAAGGGTGCACCAAACATCACTCTTACCCTGTCATCATCCCTAAACAACGGGACAGTGTAAATAGAAATATAACTCCTTACATTGGAGAAAGCGTATATAGGTGTTATAAGAAAAAGCACAGAAATAATATAAAATATTATATTTGATATAATATTTCAAAAAATAAGTTTCGATGATTTGTCCAAAGTCAGAGCATCAAGGGGAAAACTGTTAAGGGCACGACAAAACGGAGTGAAGGACATTCATCAAACGGTTCCCGCCTTAAAGGATTTAGAAACACGTTGTCATACAGTCCACCGCCCGTCCGGTCGTTGCACAATCAGAGGAAAGCATAGTTGCAAACTGTAGAAGGGTCCACAACTAAGCATGTAGTGTGCCGCAGAATACTTCGATCGTAACCTCTTCTGATAATTTTAATAAATAACGCATGACAATTATCACGACCGATAAGTTTTAGGGATCATCTTGGTGACTCATTTTTTTAATTAAGCTGTTTTAGTTATCTAGACGGCTGCCTTAAATACAAAACCTGCAACCAGATGCATGTAAATGCCACTTATAGATATGCTGCTATCTGGTCCAGACACATTGATGACTGCTATGACTGAGGCGTAAAAACTAACAATACAGTGCAGACAAGCTTTTAGAGTCTTTACAGGGGATCAACAGCCGTACCATTTGATGATTACTATTATGTGGGTACATCCTACATTGTTAAAATAGTTCGTTCCAAAACTTGAGGGTATGCATATGCTAAGGAGCTTTGTTGGTTGTGTATGTGTATTAATGATTAATTGTGGGTTAGACCGTTCCAAGGCGGTAGCCCTATTGTCAACCCTTTTGTGTTTGTGATGTCGTTTGCATTTATTATTGCTTTTGTCTTCTTGTTTGTCTGTTTGCGTGTTTGTTTCTGTGTTTTGTGGTTGACTGTCCTCCTTGAATGCTACTTTCCCTGTCCGATCTTTTTATATTTCTTAGAATAGGTTCTAAATGCTGTTTTGGAGGCGTATCACTTATGCTCTCCGGAAAGTACTATCCACAAAACAGTAGTGCTCTTAAGATAGTCACTGAAGAGGTCTTGTACTACATGTTAGAATGTATAGAAGGTCATACGGATTTATTGATATTATTAGAGACTAGAACAAAGCATGAAGTCATTTTTAGCGACGGTAAATATGTCCTGTGGGTATTGACCGTCAAATGGTACATTTCAAGACTTGACCAATTCTGGAGCTATATGTCTAACAAACTGGTCAAATGTGAAGCCTCTCTCTCGCTCCTGTGACAATGCGATCAAATATACCGTCAGAGCTAAACTGCTATCCTTAACATGATAACATGCGGTTGTGATTTAATATTTTATTACCACATAATATGCAGACGGGTTGGGCCACAAGTTCCAACAACTTTAGTTACGGCCCTTCCCAAAAGATGCGGTTGTGCATCTGTGCAACCATGTTCAAATGCAAGATGTGGTTGCTACACTGCACTGTTTTCTATCAACGCAACTTGCCAAGCAACTGCCAAAATAGATGAACAAAAGGTGATGCTAAGTAGCGATGAAGTTTTTTTATTTGTAGGCATCTCGGCAGCTTTTTTTCCAAAACAAATCAAAGCCTTAATATTTTGAATTAACAAATCTTTCAGGAAACTTGAAGAAGGTCAATTATGTATGTCATACATAATGATGCAAATTGTTGTGTAAAAAACAATTTCAAAACAAGTGCTTTGTAATGATTGTATGGTTAAATATTCATGTTTCAGTCAAAATATTTTCCATTAAACTGCATTTAAATGCACTTATTAGGCTTTCAACTTATTTTTTCATAATCTGACGGCCTTAATTTTGATTGTCTGTTAATAGTAACACGTATCTTACACAAAGATGATTATTTTTGGGAGATGATATGCTATACATTCAACATCATTTTAGTTTATTATTATTAAAACCCTATATCATTTTGCACTCAGTTGACCGTTGACCTAGTTTTGAGGCTCGTGAGCATTTCAGCTTTGGCATGCCTTGGAATGATTATCCACACACCCTAAGGATTACGTTAAGCATGCATGCCAAATTCTACTAAATTTTATTATCAAAACGTTTTTAATCGCGTGATGAACCACAGATTATCAGGTCTTATCACCGATATTCTGGTCTATTTATGTGGGATTTGGGACGATATGAAAACAAATGCTTTTATGATAGGCTGTAATAGGCGTATAAACCTGGGATTCATTAGAAAGGATCGTGTGGAAACTGCTTAGCGAAATTTTATTCTTTGTATCTGAAATGCGGCGTTTGTACTCCGAATTCAAACGAAGAATTTCACTCTAGCGTCGACAACCATCAACTTTGGTAACATAATACGAAAAGCTCGGGCTTTGCGTCAAAACAAGATTGAAGCAAACGAACACACGACAATGGATTACCTCCAAGCAATTATCTTTAAACAACAACAGAATCTACCAACGGAACAACTCAGTTTAATATTTAAACATGTATCTTTCTTTCTTACAGCTGTAGAAACTAAACTCAAATCGCATTGCCCTTCGTGTGTGTGTCTTTATTTGTATTTACGTGTTCACCAACACTTTTGGTAGTTCTTCTCTCAATACCATGGGCTATATTTGCCCACATAGAATCGGTTTCTGTAATGATGCCATCCTTCAGTATGCTGATCAATAATGATTGTTTACAGGGCTTTGTCTGTAGGGACGTTGACGGTAAGGTGGGTTGTCTCCAGTGTCGATAGTATGTGAGTACATGTTCGTGCAACCGATGTCGCCACTGTCTGTAGCAAAAACATCATGATTTTTCCCCAGAAAACTGAGAACAGAACGTTTATGGGATTCGGAAAAGAGAGGTGAATCAACTTTTACTCAAAGATCTTCAGCTACTCTCATGTAATCAGAATCGGTGAAAGACGCACTGTTTGATATGACATGGATAAACGGTTTAGAATCGTCGGAATTGAAGGGAATTACTTCATTGATAAGACATATTTTACCAACGACCTTTGATGCCCGTATACGATTAGGTTTGTTCATAGGGTTTATGACTTCAAAGAAAACTCTAACGTTTCTCGAGTTGAATAACAGTCGTGCACCAGAATGGTTTGAGGCAAGTTTAGAGTCCGGCTCAATCATAACTGTTACAGTTATTTGACACTCTAGAAAGACGAATCTGGAATCTGACTGATTGCTGAGGTGGGACAGTAACGTTTTACACTGCTCTAGCTAACCCAATGTGATGGGAAGAATTGATTGTAAAGCACAATGAAACAATGGATTTACCGGCAGCTGTCTTTAATGTTGATGTATCATATCAAATCGTACAACTACTCGCCTTAAAGCTACACAATCCCGATAAAAAGCACACTGGTACTGAAAAAATCGAACAGTTATTACGAATTTGTACCAAGTGATTACTGTGTACGTGTGGGTTCATATATACAACATGCGCGCTAACTAAATTCACTGAATATTAATAAGATAATGCGGTACTGAATGAGACGCTTCAGGTACTTTGTGAATCGACCAATGGTCTTATATCGGGTATAAAAGCGGATTTTAGCAGACGACATTTGACCACCACTGATGAGACCACTCTTTTGTAGAAAGACCTAATACGAAATACAAGTCATTAGAAATTGGGAAGGAAGCTAAAGATTTACTTACTCAAAACAACCTTATAAGTCCATTTTTATATAATCCGAAACAATATCTTCAGCGGCCTTTTTAAAAAAGACACTGTCTAATTATCCGTTGCATCAACGAAACTATTATACAAACAAGTAATCCTCCATTTTTATGTGTGTGTGTGTACTGTATATTGACAAAAAACACAAGGGAGACATTGTTTATCAAAATTGGAATATTGGTAGAGGGGACCCCAACCAAGGGTCATATTTAATGGTAAAGATCGCAGTATTTGAAGTTATGCATGCATGGTTTACACATATTAGTAGATTATAAATCACTTTATTTTTTAAATGAAGTTGTCTTAATTTATGCATGAATAGAAATATTGAAAAATAAAATGGAGAGAGAGAGAGAGAGAGAAAGAGAGAGAGAGAGAGAGAGAGAGAGAGAAAGAGAGAGACAAACAGACAGAGCGAAAGAAAGAGAGAAAGAAATATGGACAGAGAGAGACAGAGAGAGGGAGAAGGTAAGATATATAGAAAGAGTGAGAGAGAGTAGAGAGAAAGAAAGAGAGAGGGAGGGATGGAGGGAGGAGATGGGAGAGATGGGGTTGAAGGAAGGAGGGAGTGTGGGAGGGATTAAGAGAGAGAGAGTTTGTTTCTATATATAGTCTTATACACATAGGAGCCGGAGGGCCCCACACCCCAATGTTTCGGGGTGGGTCTCAGATTTATGTTTTACGCGAAAAAATGCAACAAAAAATGTATAAATAGCCAACATGAACATTACAATTTAGATTGATCAGATTTTAAAATCAACAGAAAATATTTTACTCAATGTGTGAAATCAACGATTCTTCCAGCTGAAAAAAATATTTGAAAGATGTTAGCTTCCGCCTGTACGGCTGTGTTAACTACAAACTGAACGTTTTATTAGAATTATTAATCTTTAAATACTAGTAATTAACGTTTCCTAAGTTAACTTATGTAAATCTTTAATTTTCTTTAATTAAGTTAGATGATTTGTAAAGTAAATTTAAATGAAAACAAGCCTGTAGCCATCCTTGAAATTTAACCTGGGAATATCACTTATTTTGGTGTCCGGTGGAATTAACCTCCCTCTCCGCCCTGGATTTTGTTTTGATTTCCTTACTTCAGTGTGTTGCATTTCCCCCATGTACATATATTTGTTTATATGAAAGTACATTCCCATTTCAACCAAGGCTACAGCCTCTGTGTGCCCCAGTGTAGATATGGACCTGGAAAAGCAGAATATTGAAAAGCACAGGGACCTTCGCGATTGAATGATATAGTTATGTTCATTTTCAGTCCAGTGCAAAACGAACATATTTATGTATAAGGAACTTATTTAGTACCGTTTATGTTAATCGGCCTTCGTAGCGCAGTAGGTTAACGCGCTATTCTAAATATGCTTACCCCGTTGCGGACGAGGTTCAAACCTCGCTGCTCCGCACTTTTTGTTTAAAGCAAAAATGTTTTATAAAATTCTCTTTTTTTATGAAGAAGAGGTAGTAAAATGGCTTTGAGATTCATCAAATTTAAATGTTAACAAACATATAGATAATAGCACGTACCCACAAACACACGCGCGCACGCAAACACGCGCGCGAACATACACTCTCCCATATGTTAGTTAATATTAACATTTGAAATTTGTGTAAACGGTGTCGGAAAGAAATTTAGAAAAAGACGAATACTCAGTCCGTCCACAATAACGGGACTGCGTGAAATACAACTGAGATATCGAAATAAAATGTTATTTGTGTATCCTTGGCAATATGTGATGACGGACGTCATTGTTTTTATTTCGTCAAAATGTGATTACCATGGCATCACAGTGGGAAACAAATCCGAAAGGTCATGATATATGTGGCATATTTCATGAAGAGACATTCAATTTATAAAATTGACTCCAGAACGATAGTGTTTTACTGTTGTTGTTGTATTGCCAAGAAGCTCCGGAATTGTGTAACGGAAGGATAAACGGGTGGGCTACGTTCGTGTGTATGAACCCACATCCTAAAAATTACGATTTGCGAAAAATAATATTGCTGGTATTTTTTTCAACAAAAGCAAATTCCACATTTATAACTATTAATTTGAACAATACCCTTCAAGTGTCTCATTTTAAACAATTATTTCTCCCTGTCCAGTTTCAACACCTGAGCATATGTTTCACTGTACATACTATTTGCTACCGATACACGCGCTCTGTATATGTGTACATGTATAATATGTGTGTGATTTTGTATTGTTTCAAGGATATTATAGGAAATAAATATATATATGGAACATATGTGGAATACGCGGGTAAGTGTTTATACTTCTCTACATAGTGATGTATTTACGTTATGCTTATCTCATTTCCCCCCACTTCTGTTGAACAAACATGTATATATTTACATTACAGGCCATTGAATATCCTCATCGAGTTGAACAGTCTGTAGTTATCGGATATCTGAGCAAATTGCTATATAAACGTTTAGTCTTATATACCCGCAATCACTGGGTGGTGCAGTTTCAAAGTTACCGAAGCGTTTATCCCGCCTATTATGGAAATGTCTCGATATGCGCTACGACCATATACCAGCCTAAACAATGTATACAACACATCCAGCAACGAACTTCATCTATAGGCTTTCTTGCGTTTAAAATACCTTGAAATTGTATTATTTTATCGGGGTTGTGTAGCTTTAAGGAAGTCAACACCTAGTATAAGAGGGTGATGCAGTATTTTTAAAACATGAAAATTGTGTTTAAAACGTTTGTTTCCTATCTTAAATTTAATAGTAGCAAACCCGGAAACTTGAAGAATTTCGCCTCCTACACGAAAACATTGATTGTACTTAGAAGTTGCGGTAGTTTAGGGTTTGGAATTTCCACTTTTGGCAACATTCTGTAATCGTTGAAAAAGAGACTGTGAAATACAAGAAATAGTAGCGTCTGTATCGAGCAAGGCTTTAGTTGGGATAGATCCCAAGGAGATTTGGACAGTACTTGAATCTATTGAAGAAGCAACATTGATTGAAGCAGTGTCAGCCCTGTATAGGTTAGGATGTGCATGAGTATTTCGTTCGGTTGGCCTTTCCAAGGTAGTCTTGTGACCAGTAAGTGCAATCTCCTTGCATGTATCACAGCTGTTCCAATACCTATATATACTGTAAGAAAGCGTGTGTTGCTGACTGTTTTTGCGCGTGGGATAGATCGGGGGGTTAAACTGGTTTGGTGGTTTATAGCTTGGACGCTGATGTTGGTTAGCTTGACAATACGGTTTGATTGTTGTGAATGCGTATGCTGAAAGTTATGTTCCTTGTTGGCATTGGGGGCATGTAGTGAGGAGACTGATTGTGATATATTGTTTTCTTCAAAATGGTGAAACTGTGTAGAAAAACTGTCGATTCTGATTGTATTATGTCTATTGCTGCTAAAATATGTGATTCACCGGCATCGTTTGCAAGTCTTGATATCGCAATAACGTCTCAACTGTGCATTTCAGGGTGCCTGGACGTCAAATATGAATCGAGATTTTTTTTATACCTGATATGGTTAGATAGAATGAAAATAGACGCTCCTGGATCTGTTTACAATTTTGCCATAGCCACCCGTTATGCTTCTCAAAGTCAACTTTTGATTTTAACCCTACTTGTTTACATTGTAAAAAATAAAACAACATGGCGGTGTTATTTTTTGAAATTGTCGTCTGCAAAGTCGTCAGCGAATTGACGTTCAGATTTAAACTATTTGTAAAGAGCACTGGGAGTCTCAATATTAATTACCGCTTTATATTTGCAACTAAAACCTTAAACATAGATAACTGCAAACTACAATTAACAGAAATCAAATTCTAACGACTATATAAATATATAAATGAAAATACAAAACTAAAGAACTGAAACAGGAAAGAACATGCACACAATAAACTATTAATTATAGCCGGATAACAAAGAGTTTAATATATACAATCTCAAGGGTAAGTTTAATATATATAATTGCACGTCAACGGTTTTTTGTATGTAATTGCACGACAACAATGTATGGTACATAATTGCACGGGAACAGTTTAATATACAATTGCACGTCAACAGGTTATTGTATATAATTACACGACAAGAGTTTATCAAAAATAATTGCACAGGATCAGTTTAATTTACATCCTACCACGGGAACAGTTCGATATACCATATACAATTGCACGGGAACAGTTTAATTTATATAACTGCACTTGAGCAAATTAATATATAATTGTTCAGGAACATATTTGCTAGTTTCTCGTCATGACTCCATGCAAATGGTAGACGATTGAATAAAGAAAAGGCCTATGTAAACAAGTATTCCGGTCAAGACATGTATTAAGACTGTTTAAGATCCACCTTTAGTCTATAAAAGCCACTGCTAGACAGAGTTTAGCAAACATTGGATCGATGTCTGCCATACTTAAAACATTGAAGATGTTAAGGAGTTTTTATTTATTCAGCACTAGATTTAGAAAGAGTTAAATTATGTACTATTGATTTGACGAATATAGAGTTCTGTTCAACCCGGGGCTAGAGGTTGTGAGCGGTAGCTAGCATATTTCACTATCGTTCATGAACAGTCTCAATTAAACCGAGACTGCAATATTTCGTATGTGTCGTGTTCGGCCATTTTCAAAGGTCCACTCTTATACTCTTTTTTAAACATCTATTCTGTGAAGTGCCTACTTACTGTACGTAAATGTGTGTTATTTTGTGATAGCTGTAAAGCAATATCTTTTGAATATAGAATGATGATATTTGAAGACTGATGGAATTCGACTGTACTTACATCTCAGACAGTCTATAACGAATTGATAATGTTACGAATATCATGTCTATGTTTGGTAACTAAATGAAACGACCCATCAATTCATCAACTAGAAAACTGAAATTCATCATTATTTAATGAAAAAGGTTATCTTTAATTCGATCTGCAAATATTGGAAAATTGACTTTTTATGTTCATACCGTTGCATCTACTTTCCTCCAGTATACATGTTGTCTAGACTTTGACTATCTTGCCAAAGATTTTTAAATGACATTAATAAATTACATTTTATACATATAAAACAAAGTACGACTATAGAGAAACTGTTAGTTAAATTTGGTGTGTATAACATGAACAGAATGTTATCTTTAGTTACACTGGGTGTAAACCCGGTATCAGTGCAAATGGATTCTCGACGAAAACCAGTCACGGTTGCTCCTCGACAGTGGTATCGGTTTCGCCACGAATAGTCAATAATTCTCAACGATGTCTGTTTACAAACGTGGATTTTGAATGAAAATGATAAGCATTTTGCTTTTTAGAGAGTTTTTCACACGAAATACATCCTTATATACGCTAATATGAGTTAACTAATTATGTTTAATAAAGGGGTTGTGCATAGTTTCTATATAAACCACATGTTATACATCAAATTATCAAATGAAAGAATGCTTAAAAACTTCAAAATGTATAGTACTCTAATACATTATGCTTTATCAAAACATGTATACAAACCAGTAGAAAATAATGATTAGTTCATATTGTTTGCCATAGGGATAAAAAAAACTGTTTTTAAAAAAATGTATGTTAGGGTTTCTCCCTGAAAGTGTCACGGCATCTCGACGGCAACATTTTTAATGTAAAGGTTACTAAACGACGAATTTTCTATTTTCAGAGTCTAACTAGCAGATGCAAACATTATTCTCTGTAGTTTTCATCATGTACATAAGCGGTTAGACACTGTATCGAAAGTCACAGAGACAGAAAAAAGCAATAATATAGAGAGTTGGATCAAATTACGGGATTAACCATAAAACTGTTCCATTTAACATACACGGAAACGATACATAGTGTGATTCATACCAGCTTTATGAGTCTACGTGCGTACACTGTTCAGTAGGAGAACAATGTAAAACTATGAACACAACCATCATTATTGGGTGTCGTATTGCCTCTGTAAAAACAATTTGGTTTAAACACATTTTATTTCACAAGCTTTTTACAACATGTTATTTGCACACAATAGAAGAAAAAGAATTAGAATGAAAGCAAGTTAAAAAAAAAAAAGTAACGAACGCGAAAAATAGAAAGTAACTTGAAATATACGAAATTCACACAGACAAAAAAACAAATGAATAGATTATGCACATATATTTAATTGTTATTAATATTTATTTAGAAATCTCCATTGTATTTAAAAAACAAATGGGGAGTTTGGGGCGACACAGTGGAAGGTGGGTGTGGTTTATTTGGGGACACTTGAAATCGATTTACTAAATAAAGGGTTTAGGGGTTTTGAATATAATTGTGTACCGCACAGAAGATAAGAATATTTGTATCGTACGATACATTTTGATCTCCAAAGAGAAGTGTTTTCAGTGTAATATTTTGTAGACGGGGTAATGAATTTACCAATACATTTCTAATATCAGTATATTTATTGCACTTAAAAAAGAAGTGGTCATCATTTTCTACAAATCCACATGTACAAAGAGGCGAGACTACCATGTTTTTTGAATTTTCTTTGTATAGGTTGTCAACAAAGACAAGTTTCGTTGATTCAGTTACTATCCGAGCAGCCTCATTTTGCATTTTGTCTAACTAATATTTTTCATATTGTGTGCAGTTATCGAATAGAATATCTCGGTATTCTAAAATAGGTCTTATGAAGGACGTATAAATAGTCTCTAAGGACACCCTATCTAGTCTGTACTTAAGTTCCGCATAATGTTAATTCTCTGCCATGCCTTTGATTGCATATATTCCATGTGCTTGTGAAAGGATAAATCATTTGACAAAAAGACGCCGAGGTGGTTATTATTATCGACTTAAAGCAGAAATTGGTCCTAAATCAACAAATCCGCTTTTGATATGTTTTTAAGTATTAAATATCATTATAAGTACGATTATTACTATGCCATTGATGTATGTTCAGTAAAAATATGTTTTTAAAGATAAAAATCGAACAGGCGAACAGGCATTGCAAAAATATCGAAAAAAATCTAAGGGGAAAAACTCTTGCGCGAATTACCGGAAGTGACGTCATTGGGAACAAACTATTTTTTGTTTACATTGGGACTGAACTAGACTGTATTACGGTCCTTTGCGCTTCTCTGCAACTGTTGAATGAACAGAATAGAATAGAATAGACTAGGACTGAACGCAAAACAGTATACCTTGTGTGAAAATGCGAGAATTAAGCAATCATGATACCGAGTCAGAGGAAATGCCCGTTATAAGACGGTTACACAATGTGCAACCTTACGATTTTGAGCCAGAATACGTGTCTGAGGACGAAAATACATCGGATTCATCAACTGATGATGAAGTCGAACGCGGTGCAAATGGAGAGCTTGTAAAGACTATCGTGTCATGTCATTCGTTACGTTCAGCGGTTCATTACACTATTCATTAATCTAACAAAATAGTGTCTTTATACACTGACAGCAACAACAAACAAAAAACAACGTAAACATTGTTTTCATCGAAATCTGACAGTCACCCGCAACACTGCAATATCTTGGTACATACAAAATAACCGCGAAATGTAGTATATTCAACATAAAAGGACCTGGTCTAAATACGAGCGTCAGATTTTTTTTGCCGATAAGTGGACATGGAACAAATATATTTATTAAATATTATCCATAATTGATAAAAAATTAATGAAAACAATAATAAATGAAACAGCATATAATTTCTATAGTATTATATATTTGCCATAAGTCGCCATTAACAACAAACACTCTAGTAGCGGTGTTTGTAATATGACACGCTCTCTATTCTCCACGGCCCCCAAATATCAATACAGACTAATCAAATACTGCGGTGCACTATTGAAGTACAGCCTAATTAGGGTACATACGTCGGTACATCACAAAAGCACGCACCATTTAGGGAAACCTAGTTTTATGATATATTTCCTGTTTATTGCAATTACTTGAGCGGTGTAATACCGCCGAGGGCAGACGCGTATTGCACAAGACGGATATATCACATGATATGCAAGCTCTAATTGTCGCGCACAAAGACAGAAAAATACTATGATTTAAATAATATAGCCAAATGTATTATGAGCACGATATAGACAGTTAGTAAGTATACTTACTCATAGCATTTTAAAAAATGACGGCTACATATTATTAGCGCCGTCAACTCTTCATTGATTCACGTAAAGACGCATGCTTCTAATTCAACAGCTAAACATTCACGGTGTATATAAAGATCTAAGACTATACACCTTTCTTCAAATTATCATACGTATACCCGATGAGGTGCTAAGATAATTGAACATAGATTTCAATCTTACTTCATGTATGAATTTCCTCCTCAACGCCGGTCTAATAGGCGAATACAACTTGCTTCGAGACGGCGGGGTAATGTACTTCTCATTTTTATAGTCAAATATCGTTGGTACCGCTGTTGATTTTAATATGCATGGCCTTTTGTTCTCCAAATTCAAAGATAATGAAACCAAAGGATGGACTTCCCACGAAGTCAACTCAAAATGTTTGCTACAAACTCGCGCGTCTTTCGTAGGTTCCCACTTTCTCGACGAGTGGGGCGATTTTCTTCGGTAACGGTCTAACCACACTTCATATCTTAATATATCATTATCTCGATTAGGGAAATGAAAGAAACTTAGGTTATTATCTTGTCCTTATTTATGAAAACGTTTTCACCCAGCAACAGCACACGGCATTTTTATCAAGTACCATAACATGTAATCCTACATAGACATTACTATACAACTCAATGCAACACGGCTAATCGTTTGGTACCAATGACGTCACAGGATCACGTGACACTTACCAGGGCGAAACTCGAAGCGTGTGCGCTATGAGATAAAATTGGCTACTGTGAGAAAACGGGACAACCAATAAGTGTAAGATTTGAACAGATTGTATATTATATATATATATATTTCCGAATATATACTCAAAAGACACGCCATATTTCACCTTTAAGTTATTGGTTATTTGGTCATTCATAAAAACAGGTGGGTGGTTGATCATTATGTGGCGCCGCCTTAATTCCATAAGCGATGGGAAAGCCTATACTAGCCGGATTTCAAAACGCATATTTCGACCATAAAACATGTTTAAAAAACATTACTAACAATAAGCGATAACATGTTATTAAAATTACCTATTAAACGTTCTAATTTTACAATACGCAAACTTTTAGGACGACATTAATGTTTTATTTCATACCCCCAGCCAACCCCATTTTCTCTTCTTGGAGAAGGGTTGGATGGGGTATGAAAGTTAATAATCGGAACACGTAATGTAAAATTCACTTTATGTGAAATAAGAAGATATTTAGTTTTGGATTGATTAAATTTGACAAGCCATCTCTCTGCCCAATTTGATATGTTCAGTATATCGGAATTCAGTGTATTCACAGCAGATATCGGATTATCTGCAACAATAAACAAACCTGTATCGTCTGCAAAAAGACGAATATTTGAATTGATGTCTATAACAATATCATTAATGTATAGTAGAATCAACACTGGTCCCAAAATGGAGCCTTGGGGAACACAGGCTTTAATGTTATTCCAATCAGATTGGACACCTGGTAGGACAACGCGTTGTTTTCTATCAGTATGATATCTTTTGAACCATGTTAAGAGATTTCCTGTGATATCACCGAATGATGTTATTAATAAAAGCCAATACGACTTCCCATACATCAATTCATGCGGCTTGTGTAGGCTAGTGGCACAGACTATTGTGACGCTATTAAATCTTCATATATCAGTCATACTCATCATATTATTATTATGTTTTTAATATTCCATATGTATGCTATTGTAGTGTATCCAACATACTACACGTTTGTATTCACTGGTGTACACGTTAAAGGGAGAAAGAGTATGAAATGAGAAATTTGGAAATCGCCGAACACGATAAATACAAAAAATATTGTAGTATCGGTTTGATTGAGAAAAAAATGCTTGCTACCGTTTATACCCTCTAGCCTCGGATTGAGCATTAACATTAGCCTTTCGATTTATTAATCCAGTATTATTTCGACTTTAAACCTACTTGCATATATTTAAATACGATGTTGAGCAATTTCTTATCGTTTTTCTAGAGTTTGTACTTGAGGACTTTAATATTCGTAATATTTGTATAACTAAAAAGCTACTCCATCAGGGATACCGTAACCATAAACTTCGTAAAACCTTTGCAAAATTGTTATATCGTAACCCTGATCTTCTTTCCAAATATAAAAGTAATTTAAGAACTCTTCTGCAACAAAGACTATCACAATCTGACTTCTATGGTGATGCGATTTACAAACTTCGTATGATCCTTGGTCATGGTCACTTTCATACTATCTTTGTTAAACTTGTTAAAAAGTTTATCAAAAGAGGTTATTATGACCCTATCATTTTTAACGTACTGCCTGCTTGGTGGTGGTGGACCCATTTTCAGTTCGCCACTATGCTTTCCTCTTTAATTGTGCGATGACCGGATAGACTGTGAACCCTATGATGACGGCTACTTAAAGCCCAAAAGGACGGTGACATTTGATGTTTGTTTGCAATCTTGTCTTGTCGTGCCCTCAATGGTTTATTCTCTTGTTGCTCTGGCTTCTGCCATGTCATGAATACCTTCTTTGTGGCTTTCTAGGCTATTTTGTTTTGTATTTATGTATACAGGAGCATCTTTGTGTTTTACTTATATTGCATATAAATGCTGCCTTGCTGGTTAGAGAATAGTTCATGGCGGGGATTTCTTTATTTACACTGTCCCGATTTATTGGGATGACAGTAGACTAAGTGTGAGGTATGGTCCCCCTAGAACCTGATTTAAACCCCGCGGCCTTTTTTGCCACTGACCGTTCCAAGGCGGTAGCCCTATTGTCAACCCTTTTTGTGTTTGTGACGTCATAATTATGTCTTTATTAATTGTTAACATTGCCATTCATCCATTTGTCCTGTTGCGTGTTTTTGGCGTTACTGTGTTCTGTAAACCTCCATTTCTTGTTCGACTTTTATACTTATTTTTTATTCTCTTCGTTATTCTACCATCGGTTAGAATTTAATACTGATGAAATATAATCAACAGCTAGCAATATGCAACAACAATTTGACTTATACTACTCTTATAATAAATATTAATGATTAAATAAATACATTTTTTATGTAAAAAATATAAGCTTGTCTAAACTCGATTGCCGAGTGTCCCTTTAAGGTTTACTCTTCACTTTCATATTCCATAGATGTACTAACATATGCTTCCTTTATGCATATGGAAGATTCTTCCTCAGTAGAAACCTCCATCACACTCTAAAACCTACTGGTAGCTACGATTCCCTCCATTAATCAACCCTGTAATTGTCGTAGAAAATCTGTGACATGGTAAGGTAGAAACCGTGATATTATAATTGCAATCGTCAGGACACCGTGACAGATTTATACAATGACATTATTATGCCTAATACCTGCTTAATACAGTCAGTAGACAAGGACTATCACAACCTGACTTCTATGGTGATGTGATTTATAAACTTCGTAAGATTCGTGGTCACGATCACTTTCATACTATCTTTGTTAAACTTGTTAAAAAGTTTATCAAAAGAGGTTATGACTCTATCATTTTGCAACGTACTGCATGCTTGGTGGTGGACCCTTTTACAGTTCGCCACTATGCTTTCCTCTTTAATTGTACGATGACCGGACAGGCTGTGGACCCTATGATGACGCCTACCTAAAGCCCATTGGGACGGTGGCGTTTGATGTTTGTCTATAATCTTTCCTGTCGTGCCCTTAATGGTTTATTCTCTTGTTGCTCTGGCTTCTGCCAAGTCACTGAGTACCTTCATTATGGCTTTCTAGGCTATTGTTTTTTGTATTATATTTACACGAGCATATTTGTGTTTTACTTATATTGCCTATTGATGCTGCCTTGTTGGTTAGAGATTAGATCATGGCGGGGATTTCTTTATTTACACTGTCCTGTTTTAATGGGATGACAGTAGGGTAAGGGTGAGGTTTGGTGCACCCTAGAACCGGTTTAAACCCCCAGTGGTCTACTTTGCCACTGACCGTTCCAAGGCGGTAGCCCTATTGTCAACCCTTTTGTGTTTATGATGTCGTTTGCATTTATCATTACTTTTGCCTTTCTGTTTGTCTGTTTGCGTGTTTGTTTTTGTGTTTTGTGGTTGACTGTCGTCCTTGAATGCTGCTTTCCCTGTCCGATATTTTTATCCTTCTTTTCGTTGCGCAACCGAGACTGGTTTTCGTCGAGAATCCATTTGCGTTGATACCGGGTTTACCCCAAGTGAGTTATGGCTTAAACAAATGTTTCTCGTCATCTGAATACATATTACATTTCTTAATTATGTGATAGGTAAACAAAATTAAAAATACACAATGTGAAAAGCGTATTGTATGTATATTTTGCGAAAAAGGTTAATTTTGTAATTTATTGGTCTCTTTTATGTACTGATACTACTTTTTTAATGAATCAACATATATTTATTTCATTTAAAGACGAACTAAACTATGCAGAAGGAGATACTATCTGGATCTGAAAAGTTCATTAGCTCAAGCATTTAAGTGTTGTACAAAGATCTCAAACACACAAAGCGATACAGCATAATCCATATACAAAACATTCAATTTTCATTCTTATCCAGAATGTTGAACTGTGTCATAAAAGAACAATACAACAGAAACATGTAAATGTGTCCATGGTACACGAATACCCCGCTTTAGCTTCACCAGTCACATATTGTATTGTACACATTGTGGAACGCTGTGGTATGTTGGTAGAGCATTGGACATATGATCGAAAAGTCATGGGGTTGATCCCCGCCATGGGCATATATAAAAGTTGTGTTCCTGAGCAGGACACTTTTTCTGCATTTGACTGGTTTTACCTAGGAAGACATCGAGCGTGACTAAAATCAGTTCAGAGACCTTTCGTTAAAATCGATGTAAAAAAATAAGTTTAAACTAGTCACATAAAACTGGACTTAATCAAAACCTTGACTGAACATAGTTATATATACATACTCATTTATGTGTTATATTGTCTATTTACGCTGCCTTGTTTGTTAGAGGTTTGTTCGGGTGGGGATATCTTTCCTTACACTGTCAAGTCTTACTGGGATAAAAATAGGGTAAGAGTGAGATTTGGTGTACCCTAGAACCTATTTTGAACCCCAGCGGACTTTTTGCCGGTTCAGATTACCACGTAAAACGCAGGTTATGCAGGGTGTTGGTTGTGTTCAATGTTCAGCACCTCCAGCAATCGATCATACTTGTCTTTTATTTCGGATTGAAAGCCATTATATCTAGCAATTAAAAGGTAGGAAAATAGTACACTGCGTTTATATTTTGTTATTTACACCACTGTTGGTCAACTGATTTTTTAAGTCGCTCTACCTAGAAAAACGGAATGTTCCGCCGTCTCCATTTTGGTTTTCGGCGGTCAATAACATGGAGGGTCAGAATGAAATTTTGGATTTGCGAAGCTTAGAAGATGACTTCGCGAAGATTCAGGAGCGTCCGTTTTAACATATAGAAAGTAATAAAAATAAATCACGATTCATATTCGACGCTTAGGCACCCTGAAATGCACAGCAATTGTTTTTGGATCGCCTTTAAGAAGTTCGGGTTTGATTGAAGGTTACACCCCGTTTGATTGAAATGGATATGGAACATGTCCAGCCAATTGTTGGGAACAGAATGCCCATGAGAAAACGTTTTAATTATGGAATCGTGTCAGGACAAACCTTTAACTCTGTCTTCAGTGCTATGAGTCGGCCCCACTTGTCCACTACCGGATGGATTGTCCTCAGCGTGGGTTGCTTTTCTGCCTTGTCGGATTTCTACATTCATTCTTCCGGCTTCCACCAATTGTGACCATGTTATTGTATGGGGTTATGTGTATACTCGCTTGATGATACCCAAAATCGGTCGTGATAATTTCATGAGTTATTTATTAAAATTATCAGAAAATCATAAACAGAGGTTACGACCGATGTATTCTGCGGCGCACTACATGCTTAGTTGTGGACCCTTCTACAGTTTGCAACTATGATTTCCTCTTTGATTGTGCAACGATCGGACGGGCGGTGGACTCTATGACAACGCGTTTCTAAATCCTTTAGGGCGGGAACCGTTTGATGAATGCCATTCACTCCGTTTGGTAGTGCCCTTAACAGTTTTCCCATTGATGCTTTGACTTCGGACAAGTCATCGAGTACATATGAGATTAGATTTTGGCAGCCATCTTGAATAATTGTATTTTACTTATAAGTTAATAAGCTCTGAAATAAGTCAGAAATTGATTCCTTGACAAAAAATACCTATCCATAGACACACAAAAATGAATGGTCTAGATAATGCAGAAGCCAAGATATTGTCATTGTAGTGTCACGGCAGCCATCATGGCAGCCATCTTGGTTATTTGTTTTTATCTAGTAGGTAATGTGTATTCCGAAAAAGATTCTTCGACGCCAAAAACCTAGTCATAGACACCAAAATGAATGTCCCAGCTAACAGAGAAGCCAATATATCGTCATTGTAATGTCACGGCAGCTACCATGGAGTTAATCATATTATCAATTGTTTCGTTTATCCTGTCTAAATATTAAACTATTTCTTAATCTGGTATTTTCCATTGCATTTGTTTGTACTTAATGACCTTTATTTGCATAAAATGGCCGAACGTACGGACAAAAAGAGTTTTAAAAAAGCTGCACAACTGTATCAATGCTATCAACAGTAAAATATATCAAAATGAAAGAAATTGAACTTGTTAATAGTGACATAAACCACATTTGCCGATTTTTGCTCTCATTTGACCTTTGACTTCATTTTTGACCTTAATATGCAAATTCACGTCTGGCATACGTCAGAACAATAATGTATAGAAATTTTACAAACATATTATATTAGTCAATTGATTAAATGTTGTTTAACGGCTCATCAACACAGTATAGGTTATTTAGAGCCGCCCCAGAGAGAGGGGAAGGATACATAGGAATTCGAGAACCGTCACGGTGCTTATTATCGAATAGATTCCTAAGGTACTTTAACGTGTTCGGAGGATAGACCGATACACGGGACCGCCCGGTTTACGTCCCCATCCGACGGACGAGGCTAAGGGAAAGTGTCTTGCCCAAGAACACACCGACGAAACTCAGTGGCACCACGGAGGATTGAACCCGGGGCCTCCGGTTACAATCCGCGGCGCTACCTACTGCGCCACGCCAGCCCTCTTATATTAGTCAAACAATTCTGCTAAATTTTGCCATCAAACTAAAAAATAAGCGTCTCTTCGGATTTGGACCACTGGTTATTGATTTAATAAACAATCCAATAGTTTGCCTTCTGAACAAACTAGCACCTTCATTGTGCATCCGATATCTACCAAACTTGGTCAGAGTCTTTATATTAATGAACGGTCAGACAAGTTCGAAAACCATCCATACTGGATAATGAACGCCAGAGTTATTGTCCTTGATTTAATGGAAAATCCTACATTTTGCTTTCTAAACACTAGTAGTCCTTTTATTTTGCATTCGATGTTTACCAAACTTAGATAGAGTCTTATATTAATGGAAGCTTGGACAATTTTGAAAACCACACATATCGTATAATAAACGCAAACATGTATTGCCATTGATTTAATGGAAAATCCTATATTTTGCGTTGTGAACACTAGCCCCTTCATTTTGCATCCGATCCTTACAGAATTTGGCCAGAGTATTAATGAAGGCTCAGAGTTTGAAAACAACCCATATCGGCTAATAAGATTTAGAGTTATTGCCCTTGATTTAATGGAAAATCCTATATTTTGCCATGTGAACTCTAAATATAGCCACTCAGTGTGCATCCGGTATTTACCAAACTTGGTCACAGTCTTTATATTAACGAAAGCGCATACCATACTGAAAACTACTTTTATCGATAAACACGATAGTTATTGCCCTTGATTTAATGACAATGTCCTATATTTGCCTCGTGAACATATCTTTCATTCGATCTTTACTAAATTTAGTCAATATATTAATATTAATAAAAGCTTCGACAAGTTCAAAACCAGTTGCATCAGACTAGACACATCAGAGTTATAGCCCTTGGTTTTATTTATTTTTCCAGCAGCCTTATCATCTTGTTCAAGAAGACTACTTAAAACACGCCACTCTGTAAATGACATAATTTTAGATATGGAGTTCATATTGAGTGACAGTTTGGCCATAAAACCAAAATCTGTCTATCCATCAGCAATTTCATAAAATAATAGTCTAGTCTAAATTTGAAAAAGTTTAATGACAATTGATCACAATATATTTGATCGACCCTCTAAGATTTGTGTAGGTCGCCCAAGATCGCCAAGTTGGCTAAAACTATGTCAAATTTATGGAAATTTTAAATGCCCAGCAACCGTGCAAAAAATCATAAAGTCTTTCTTATCAAACCTTGCATTCTCAGTACTTTCAATATTTTGATTAGCTCTACTGGCCGAATGGGATGACGAGTTGTCCGTCGTCCGTCGTCCGTCGTCGTCCGTCGTCGTTTGTTAACTTTTGCCTTGTGAACACTTTAGCACCTTCATTATTAATGGGATCTTTACCAAATTTTACCAGGGTCTTTATATCAATGAAAGCTAAAAAAAGTTTGAAGACCACCCAGATCGGATTCATTTTACCAGCTTTATGGCCTTTGATTTGCTAAAAAACGCCATGTACAGCCTTGTGAACACTCTAGCACTTTCATATATTATTTGATCTAACAGGCTTTCACAGGGTGTTAATATCAATGAAAGCTCGGATGAACAAAACTCTATTGCCTTTTGTCTTCAAGAAACATTCTTGAATCAAGTGATAAGGTATCTTTTAAACAATACTCACTATACAATCATAAGGCGACTGGTGGAGTTTCGATAATCGTTAATCGAAACCTGTTGCGTTGAAAACAAATTTGCAAGCTATTGCGGTCAGTGTTACGATGCACAGAGTTATAACACTATGTTTCTTATAGTTACCACCTAGTTCTTCACTAGACCCTAAAGACCTAATTCACCTAGTTGCACAATTGCCATCACCTTTTATACTCTTGGGTGATTTTAATGCACACAACTACATCAAAGATATAAACGATAAAGGCAGGAAATTGAGTATTTCTTAGCCAAAAACAATTTGTGTCTTTTTAATGATAATAAGTCACATACTTATTTACATCCTGCTACAGGCGCTAATTCTTCCATTGATTTAACAATATGCGACTCAACGATTTTGATGGATTTTTCGCAGAGTGTTGGAGACGACCTCTGTGGAAGTTACCACTTCCTCATATTTCTTGAAAATATCGGCCCTCCACTTCTCGAAAAAACGCAACGATGGACATTTCGAAAGGCTGATTGGACTACATTTAATCTCTTTGCGAGGAACAATTAAAGCCTTCCTTCCGTTTTCGAGGATGTCGAAGACGCAACTACTCTTTTTACCAAACCTATTTATGATATAGCTGAGCAAACTATTCCAAAAACCTCGGCAAGTCCGAAACGCCCACATAATCCATGGTACGACGATGACTGCAAAAAGGCAGTCAGTGATCGTAAAGCTGCAATAAATAATCTTAACTTGCGGCCAACTCAAACAAAATTAGATAACTTTAGAGTTTTTCGTGCGAAAGCCCGTCGTACTATTACGGATAGCAAGAGGAAATCCTGGAGCTCTTACGTCTCTAGGCTGAATTCTCGCTAATCTCTTAAGAAGACATGGGACATGTTCCGGAAAATAAGTGGTAAAGGTAATTCTAGTTCTGTAAATCATCGTAAAACAGATAATGGAGATATAACATCTGTCAAAGATATTACAAACACTTTGGCAGAAACTTTTTCAAAAAATTCTTCTTCTGAACATTTCTGAAAAATAAGAAACTAAAAGAACATAAGAAGCTGAACTTCAAGTCGTAAAACTTGGGGAAAAACAATAAACTATTCACTCTCAAAGAACGTTGAGAGTCCGTTTAAAAGGCTCATGATACATTATGGTCCTGATGATATCCATTATCAATTATTAAAACTGAATCTGTCTACCCTTCTTGATTTATTATTTAATAAGGTTTGGGTGACGGGAAACTTCCCCGATTCTTGGCGGGAAGCAATCGTTATTCCAGTCCCCAAACCTGGAAAGGATCATACGGACCCAATAAAGTATCGCCCAATCGCTTTAACGAGTTGTATAATTATGTAAAACCATGGAACAAAAGATTAATGAGAGACTCGTTTGGTACCTGGAGTCCAACAAACTGATAACAAAGTATCAAAGTGGATTTCGGCGCCAACGAGGCACAACAGACAATCTCATTCGATTTGAATCGTTTATTAGTGAAGCTTTCATAAAAAAACCCAACTAGTCGCTGTATTTTTTGACTTGGAGAAAGCTTATGATACTGCATGGAAGTACGGTATTATGAATGATCTTCATGACCTTGGTCTTAGAGGCCGATTACCCATTTTTATAGAGAAATTCTTAGATGATAGGCATTTTGGGGCCGAATGGGTTCAACCCTCTCTGATATTCATGAACAGGAGATGGGTGTTCCACAGGGCAGCATACTCTCTGTCAAGCTTTGTAATATAAAGACAGTATAGTAAAATACATCAATCCAGGTGTAGATTGCTCTCTATATGTTGACGACTTTGTTATATGTTATCGTGCAAAAAACATGAATAATATCGAGAGACAATTACAACAATGTCTCAGTAAACTTCAGACCTGGTCTGATGAAAATGGTTTTAAATATTCTAAATCTAAAACCAATTGTATGCACTTTTGTCAACTACGCAAACATCACGAAGACCCTCATCTAAAACTGGGCGGTTCACCTTAACAAGTAGCGGATGAGACAAAATTCCTAGGTCTTCTTTTTGACCGTAAATTAACGTTTATATCACACCTTAAATACTTGAAGGCCAAATGCCTTAAAGCTTACTTACTTAAAGTTGTTGCAAACACTAATTGGGGAGCAGATCGAAAAGTCCTCTTGCGACTTCAGGAGACGTTCTTGATAAAATTTTCAAGAAAGGTCAAATTTCATCAATAAGCACTTATGACTTCTCTACACTATATACAACCTTACCACATCACCTTATTAAAGACAAGCTAATTTCTCTTATTCAAAAAACATTCGCTAGAGAAAATACTACATTCTTGGCATGTTATAATATAAAAGCGTTTTTTACTAACGGCAGTTTAGACAATTATACTATGTGGACTTGCTATGAAGTTTGTGAAGCACTCATCTTCCTATTAGATAATATTTTCGTCAGGTATGGAACCATCGTTTATAGACAAATTGTTGGTATCCCTATGGGTACGAACTGTGCTCCACTTGTCGCAGATTTGTTCTTATTTTGCTATGAAAGGGATTTCATGTTGAGTCTTTCACCAGATACCCAGGCAGATGTTATTGAAGCCTTTAATGACACCTCTCGGTATCTGGATGACATATTGAACATTGACAACCCTTTCTTTCCAACTATGGTTAATTATATTTATCCTAAAGAACTTCAGCTTAACAAAGCTAATGTATCTGATAATAACGCTTCTTTTCTTGATTTAGATCTCTCGATTGAAAATGGTAAAATAATTAGAAAAATCTATGACAAGAGAGATGATTTTAATTTTGACATTGTTAATTATCCCCACTTGGATGGGGATGTTCCCCGAGCAACTTCTTGTGGGGTGTATGTGTCTCAACTTATTCGTTTTTCTAGAGCTTGTACTCGAGTTGAGGACTTTAATATTCGTAATCTTTGTATAACTAAAAAGTTACTCAATCAGGGTTACCGTAACCATAAACTTCGTAAAATCTTTGCAAAATGTTATTATCGTAACCCTGATGTTCTTTCCAAATATCAAAGTAATCTAAGGACTCTTCTGCGACAAGGACTATTACAACCTGACTTCTATGGTGATGTGATTTATAAACTTCGTAAGATTCTTGGTCATGATCACTTTCATACTATCTTTGTTAAACTAGTTAAAATGTTTATCAAAAGAGGTTATGACCCTATCATTTTACAACGTACTGCATGCTTGATGGTGGACCCTTTTACAGTTCGCCATTATGCTTTCCTCTTTAATTGTACGATGACCGGACAGGCTGCGGACACTATGATGACGCCTACCTAAAGCCCATTGGGACGGTGGCGTTTCATGTTTGTCCATGATCTTTCTTGTCGTGCCCTTAATGGTTTATTCTCTTACTGCTCTGGCTTCTGCAAAGTCACTGAGTACATTCATTGTGGCTTTCAAGGCTATTGTTTTTTGTATTATATTTACACGAGCATATTTGTGTTTTACTTATATTGCCTATTGATGCTGCCTTGTTGGTTAGAGATTGGATCATGGCGGGGATTTCTTTATTTACACTGTCCTGTTTTAATGGGATGACAGTAGGGTAAGTGTGAGGTTTGGTGCACCCTAGAACCGGTTTAACCCCCCAGTGGCCTACTTTGCCACTGACTGTTCCAAGGCGGTAGCACTATTGTCAACCCTTTTGTGTTTGTGATGTAGTTTGCATTTATTATTGCTTTTGCCTTCTTGTTTGTCTGTTTGCGTGTTTGTTTCTGTGTTTTGTGGTTGACTGTCCTCCTTGAATGCTACTTTCCCTGTCCGATCTTTTTATATTTCTTTACAGATCTCTTATCAGATCCAAGCTGGACGACGGCTCAATAATATATGGATCGACTCGCAAGTCATTCTTGCAGATGCTCGATCCTATACATAATCAAGGATTACGACTCGCCTTAGGAGCCTTTCGTACATCACCAGCCGAAAGTCTATATGTTGAAGCTAATGAACCATCACTGTCAAATAGACGGGACGAATTGGCCCTTCTATATACCATTTAATTACAATCTAACCTTCAAATCCAACTTTCGATACTGTTTTTAATCCTAATTATGAACCTCTTTTTGATCAAAAACCAAAGGCCATTCGGCCATTTGGTCTTCGTATTAAACCGAAATTAAGAGTCACTGAAATCGACCTAAATTTGATTGCCAAGTACAAAGTACCACAAATTCCACCGTGGACTTTGAAAACACCAACAATTATTTTTGATCTTTGTAATAATAACAAATCCATTACAGATCCTACTCTCTTTCAAAGCAAAGTTAATGAAATTAAATCGAAATACAGTAAGTTTCAACATATATACACAGATGGTTCTAAAGATAGAGACAAGGTAGCTGCAGCAGATGTTGTTCACAAACATAGCATAACGAGCCGCCTGCCTGACAAGGCCTCTATCTTCTCAGCTGAAATTAAGGCAATTGAACTTGCCTTAAGTTTTATTCAGGAATCTGATCTTTTCTGATTGCCTTTCATCTCTTCAAGCACTAGGTAATATGAAACATGATAATCCAGTTGTGCTTCAACTTTTAGAAAAGTACAATTCTCTTATAGTTGATAATGTTATTATTTTCTGCTGGCTTACAAGCCATGTAGGAATACGTGGTACTGATAGAGCTGATAGTGCTGCTAAGGCATCTTTAGGTTAATATATATCTAATATCCTTAAAATTACCTTATACTGATTTTAAAAGTTGTATCAACACATATATTCGTAACTCTTGGCAAGCCGCTTGGGACTTGTCGGTGAACAATAAACTCCATTCCATTAAACCGTTACTCGGAGAATGATGTCCTTCTAGTAGACCCATTCCTCGAGAGGAATTTGTCCTAGCCAGGGTCAGGATAGGGCATACACGCTGTACTCATTCATATGTATTACAAGGTGAGCAGTTGCCAGAATGTATACCCTGTTTTGCACCGTTAACGGTCAAACATATCTTGTTGGAATGTGTAGACTTTGATCCTATGCGACAAAGATACTACACAGTTAATACTTCGAAAGAGTTAATTGATACTATAGATTTTAGTCTTGTTTTAGATTTCCTTAAAGAAATCAGACTTTATAAATCAATATAATATTTTCCTATATATATTAACTTGTTTACAAGCGCGTTGGCGGGCCTTTGTTGATTACCTATATACATAGTTTATATTGCTACCATATCATTTCTTATTTGTAGATAGTTTTATCTTTATACGTTTACATTATTTTTAATTACTACTTCATTCCTTCATGTTTTTGCTCGCAATATGACCTATTTATGTGTCGATGTGCCGTAAAACACCATTCATTCATTCATTCATTCATTCATACGGACAAGTTCGAAAACCAATCAGATCGGATCAGTAACAGCAGAGTTATGGCCTTTGATTTGATAAAAAATGCCATGTCGCGCCTTGTGAACACTCTAGCATCTTCATTTATTATTTGATATTTATCAAACTTTCAAAGATTGTTAATGTCAATAAAAGCTAGGATAATTTCGAAAATCACCGAGATGAGACTAATTACACCGGAGTTATGACCCTTGATTTAGTTAAAAATGCTGTATTTTGCCTCGTTAAGATGATAAGGCTTTCATGTCTCATCCAATCTTTGCCAAACTTTACCAGGCTCATAATACCAATAAAAGCTTGGACAGAATCGAAAACCAGCCAAATTGGATTAGTATTACAAGAGTTATGGCCCTTGATTTAGTTAAAAATGCTGTATTTTGCCTCGTTAAGACGATAGGGACTTCACTTGGCCGGATTTAATTTTTTTGTCTTGACTAGTTCTCCCTAATCCCTTGCCGGACGAAACTTGGCAAGGCTGATCAGTATCAAAATGATATATAGGGTCCTATAGAAACCACAGCGTCCGAACACAATGGCATCGTAGGTCCGCACTGTACTGCAAACAAGGACTTGAAACTACAATGAAAGAGACAAAAAACAACAGAAAGGGTAGTGAAGACAGGGTTACCGACTAGTTGTGTATACCATCGCCGTATTCGTTCCAGTTAAATGATTTTTGGTGGAGTTATGGCCATTTAAATGTTTTAACATACAACCTTTGTCGAGATTAGTCTCTTCTGAACTCATGGCCGGATTTCATGTTTCTAGGGATGATCAGTACCAGGCCTAGTTGTGCATATCATCGCCTTGTTACAGTTGAATGATTTATGGCGGAGTTATGGCACTTTAAAGGGTTTAGTACGCAAACCTTTCCGGACTAGTTCTCCTAAACCCCTGAAATTTCGGATTTCAACGAAACTTTGCAGGGATGATCAGGACCAAGCCTAGTTGCGCATATCATCGCCGTGTTCCAGTTGAATGATTTTTGACAGAGTGATGACCCTTATACACAAACTTTATCTGGATAAATTTTCCTGAACCTTTGACTGGATTTCAGTGAAACTTGGCAGGAATGATCAGTACCGAGCCTAGTTGCACATATCGATGTCATGTTCCTCACCGCAGACTCCATATAGCCAGTATAGCAATACAGGCCCTCTTGTGCCTCTTGTTTTAGGTTTGGGCAATTTTTGTTTTGAAATAGATATTTAAAAATATTAGTTATGGCCCTTGATTTGCTGAAAAATGCCATATTCAACATTGTGAACACTCTAGCACCTTCATTTATTATTTACCAGACTTACACAGGTTGTTAATATCAATGAAAACTCGGAAAAGTTCGAAAACCAGCTAGATCGAATCAGCAACACCAGAGTTATGGCCCTTGTTTTGCCGAAAAAATGCAATTTTCTGACTTGTGACCACTCTAGCACCTTTATTTATTATTTTATCTTTACCAAACTTGCAAAGATTGTTACTATCAACGATATCTCGGCAAAGTTTGAAAATCACTGAGATCAGACTATTTACACCGGAGTTATGACCCTTAATTTAGTCGATAAGACGATAAGACGATAGGGCTTTCATTTTCCAAACGATCTTTGCCAAACTGTCCCAGGTTGCTAATATCAATAAAAGCTTGGACAAGTTCGAAAAACAGCCAAATTGGATAAGTTATATCAGAGTTATGGCCTTTGATTTAGTTAAAAATGCTGTATTTTGCCTCGTTAAGACGATAGGGACTTCATTTGGCCGGAATTTAACGAAAGTTTGCAGGGATGATCAGTATCAAGCCTAGTTGTGCATATCGTCGACGTGTTCCGGTTGCATTATGTTGACAGAGTTACGGCCCTTTAAAGGTTTTATTACACAAACTTGTCCGGACAAGTTCTCCTGAACCCCTGGACGGATTTCAACGAAACTTTGCAGGGATGATCAGTACCAAGCCTAGTTGCGTATATCATCGCCATGTTCCGGTTGAATGATTTTTTAAGAAGTTATGGCCGCTTATACAAACATTTTATCTTTAGACAGTAGAGCGTCCACAGGCCCTCTTGGGCCTCTTGTTTTGTTTTGCTAATACACAAGTCCCTTTGTCCCAAAGGTTAAACAGTTGCATACGATTTGTTCTACTTATATCAAATATATTTCAAAAAATAGATAATAAAAAAACAGCAAGTGTTGCGTTTTCAAATGTACTTAGTGTTCATAATTACACTTTAACACTATATCTTATTCCCTTGTCCCTTCTTTCTCTATACTATCGTGATGAAAAACTGTTTTACTAAGCGGGGAAATCCATAAGTTAATACGCAAAACATTAGTGGATTTTGAAAGCATCAATTATCTCAAAAAGTCGATATTTCTGGAGACGTGAGATCTAGAATGAATCGTGCGAAAGGGCAACAACGGTGCAAAGAGGAAACGCATATTTTAATTCTGAATCAATGGCTAAGCATGAACAGTGGCAATATAGCTGTTTAAAGGCCATGCAAGGTATTTCTCATTACGTGGTCCGAATATTACCTTTCATACCCCATCCAACCCTTTATCCAAGAAACGAAAACGGGGTTGGCTGGGGTATGAAATAAAACCTTATCTTCGGATTAAAACGTTTGTATATTTTAAAATTAAAACATTTAATATGTACCTGTAAACAGGTTATCGCATTTTTTCATCAAAAATGCTTTAAAACGTGTTTGATTGCCGAAATTCAGTTATATAATCCTGATAATATAAGCTTTCTCATCACTTAATGGAATTAAGGCGGGACCACGTAATGGGACGCTAGTGAGGTCAACTGTCTGTGGAAGGACTACATATATATTCCACGAAGTTTAAAGGTTTAATGTATAGATTGATGCACCACAAATACGTGTATTCACTATCGGCATAGCCTTGCATTCGTAGATTGATGTACCACAAATACGTGTATTCACTATCGGCATAGCCTTGCATTCGGGCGGGCGAAAGAGAAATGATGAAACAAGCAAGCAGCAGATTTATTCTTTTATTGAAATGTGTGAACTCTGCAACACCG
The DNA here is from genome assembly GCA_037043455.1 of Cyrtodaria siliqua. Lineage (NCBI taxonomy): Eukaryota > Metazoa > Mollusca > Bivalvia > Adapedonta > Hiatellidae > Cyrtodaria > Cyrtodaria siliqua. Next base: position 33,064 of record JAWPHD010005607.1, on the reverse strand, counting down.
TTTAGTCCTCCTTTTTGGCACGGGTTCCTGGCTAACAATAGGACCATTGCTTATCAAGACAGAGTGGCACCACCACCATCACCACCACCCCCAAATTCATTGTCATTTTGTCATGTGCATTAAAGGTCTTTATCGTGATCCCTGTATTTTTTTCCAGGCGCTACTTGAGTGATGGCAGAAAACAATGATCGTGGCTCCAACAACAAATATGTTAACAAGATAATTTGCAGCAACTCTGCAGTTCTGCATGTGAGAAGGTTCTAGTGCATAGTTTTAGCTAGATGTAAATGGAGAGCTAGGAATGTTTACTCCTGTTGGCGCCATATAATCTTTTTTTTTTGTTGCGCCGTAAAACCCAAATACAACTCAATTCAACCTTTGCTACGAGAATTTACTACTACCATAGATGCTTTTAACAAGGTATGGCAAAATAGGATGTCTTAATCAAATGAGCTTAAAAGTACTATTGTGAGACACGTGTGAATCTGATGCATGAACCATTAGAAAGTTGAGCATTTTTCTCTTAAAATGGGAATCAAACAGAGAAGGGGAAATTCATGCTTCTTGTACCTGTGTTTTGTAATATATGTAAACATATGTTTGCGCAGGCTGTTTCACTGTGCATGAATGACTGCTGTAGTAATGAGCACGAATGACATCTAAGCTATAACGACATTTGAACCATTGTGAACAAATAATGAACACGTTTTAATTGGTTGATTGAAACTCAGTTAGGAAAGATATGTATCCATTGTGGTGTTCAAACTAACCATTTTCATATTTAAAATTGTGACAGGTATTTGCTTCAATTCCACGAAATACAGACAGTCATGCTAGGTTTATATTGTGCAAGAAAAGGGTTTATACTTGATATGTAAATAATATCAAAAGATAACTCCCGAAATGATAACAATTAAAATGAGGTTAAAATTTACTATTAAAATTAATTTGAATATAATATAAACTTGTTAACACGTAAATAGATCCTTTAGTTCATTAGTCTCGTTATATAGTACTGAGAAGATTATTAGATATTATAATGCTTTGTTATTTTACGTACAAGTGCTAACAACATGCCATCTAACAAAATGTTTTTGTATATATATTATGAAATCATGTTCAGAAGTCAGAATCTAACCACTGCACTCGGCAACAAGTGGTTTGGATGTGTCTGCGTAGGAATCCTAGTTTTTGGTGATTATGTGCGTGATCATCTGTTATGTCAATTTGCTGATGATGTTTTGCTTCAAGTTTTATGCAGGTAGTATAAGGTGTTTATGGTTGCTTTGGGTTTTGTGATGTTAATGACTCGGTATTCGATACAAGATACAAAATACGAGAATAATTATTTCAAGTGTGTTTTCAGACACATTAGATCAATGAAATATTTTCCGACAAAACATATGTAATAACATAATTTTATAGTTAAGCAGATAAAATCTGGAAACAACAACAACATGCAATTTAATACTAAGCAGCCATTGTTTTACATAATAGGATATATATTTTGGATAACCGTATATTGATGATTGTTACACAAACAAGTCATAATAGTATTTGTTACATAGTTTCATCGCATCACAGTTGTAGCGTCTCCTTGGCCGAATGGTTAACGACGTTGCGTTGTAAACCTTGACCTCTCACCCTGCGGGTTCGAATCCCACTGAGAGCCCGACCTGTAAGTGAGGAAGTGTCAATTTGTACGGATGGCGGGAGGGGTACAGTACTGGTTTTACCCAGGAAAAGTGGGTGGTCTGCCTCCACCACAAAAAATCGACCGTCCATTTGTTGAAAATGACGTAAAATACCATACAAACAAACAAACATTTCAAGGTCACACTTATTAGACTTGACACGCGACCTTCGTACCTACTTCAACTGTAGAGATAACAATGTATCATAGCACTGTTAATCCTGTCCGAAAATTATGATTAACATTTTATATATCACCTGCTTCTTGGACTTGAAATTCCCTTTTTTTTCTTTTATACAATTTTTCAGTTTTTGGCTTATTTATTAATAGCATATTTAAACTCAAAAGATATCATACCGCTTCATTTTTTTTTCTTCAAGATTTTAATTATGTTTTTAAATTTATGTACTGCAATGCTCATAAGTAGTATTATACATTTCCGAGATAATAATTTATTTTAAGTATCGCACTTTTTCACTTGACAAGTCGAGAACGTTTTAAGCGCAGCATCTCTACCATCCCGGCTACGGCGTCAATTTTGGAGTAAGAGTATAACAGTGTAGTTTATGTACTAAGGTGGATTCAGGAATAGGGCGGACACGGCGCCCCATCCACTAAAAGTCCACAAGTAAAACCTGTGCATTCCGGATTACTTTGGGCGCGCGCCATTTCTACTGTTAGTCATCGTTTGATTTAACATTATATCCCACTTTCCCACCCCCACCTCACTCACACACACCGAAATCTTGGATTTGCACATGAAAACAATAATATTTTGCAGTTTTTTTTGGTAATTTTCTGGATCAATTCTTCAGGCAAGCCCTTTTAAAACTGTAATCAACTTTGGATGGATGGAGCGAATACTGTATTAAAAGAAAATAGTCTGAAAGGTCACTGCATATATATACAAGTATATATTGACAGAAATATAAATAACATATATTTTTTAATTTTATTTCTCTACACAAACCCTGTGAGCCTATTAAACTCCAGGTTGTTATACAACTTTGAGATCACCCACTAACATTTTCTCGTGCTTAGTGTTTAGTACCATGCTCTAATCCATGTAATCGTTATCGTAGTTAGTTGTTAGTTAGTTAGGTCTATTTGTAGGTATGAGGAGATCGTAGAAAACGTCCGCCCAAACCACGATCTTCGGAACCAGAGTTCGACTTTCTGCCTATGGACCACGGCTATTATATTGCTGTGCATATCTTTCATAGCTTTATACATTTATTCCAACGGGACAACCCCGAATACAACAATGGAGAGGAATGAAAAAACTGGAAAAATCTTTAAAAAATAAAAAAACCTATGAAAAAAGGAAAATCAAATCCATAAAACATGAAAAAAATAAAATAATAAACCTAGAGGTTTTCCTGCTGCCTTTCGCAAAAGAAAACAACGATGTCGTTAAAAGCAGCGGAAATGAAGCAAAAAAGGGCTGTTGCAGCTTTAAAAAAAGACAATAACACAGAGAGAAAATAGACAAAACAAACGCAAGCTGCTCAGACATTTAGATCGAAAATGCATTTAGCAACAGAATTCAGAGCACCGATTTTAACGTAACGTTATGGTGTACGGTCAGGATCATGATTATAATATTTAGTAGGATACTGAAATTTTGAGTATGATACTGAATAATGTAATATGATACTGAAGTTATTTAGAATGATACTCACATTATTTAGAATGATACTCAAATTATTTAGAATGATACTGAAATTTTGAGAATGATACTGAAATTATTTAGAATGATACTGAAATTATTTAGAATGATACTCAAATTATTGATTCATGCTAATTAAACCTGACCATGCGTTACGTACCGCGAGGGTCATTATTGTTGATGTTAGTATGATACTTAATTATTTTGTATGATACTGACAAGTGTTGAATGATAGTCAAAACATACAGTATTATACTCAAACATACAGTATCATACTAAAGAAATAATTACGACCCTGATCGTAAACCATACATAACACAGAGTATCCAGATTATCAGTAATAAGAATCATAATAAGATAATTTTATTCAATAAAGGAAAAGTAAAAAACAAACATTAAGGAATAGGAATGTCATATCTCATGCGCATTAGAAGCCCGAAGAAGTATAGGTAAGGCCACATTTTGTAAACGGTCAAATTCAGTTCTTCTTCTTCTCCTTCTTCTTCTTCTTCTTCCTGCTCCTGCTGCTGCTGCTTCAAATTAGTTTTAATATCCTGTATAATATATAGGTAAACTATTATGGGTGATTTCCTTCACTACAGCTTTATTACCAATTGTTTTCCCCAGCGTTTTCCCCAGTGTAAGTGTGGTGTGACGATACTTAAATAAAAAAAAGAAGTGACCCTGACGTGATTTGAACACGCAACCTTCTGATCTGGAGTCAGACGCGCTACCGTTGCGCCACAGAGTCTTTCCGATTAAGACATTTAAAAGAAAAATATGTATACATTTTCAACAGTTCAGTATTTTCCTACACTACTGGTAAGTCATAAACATATAATTGTATAGCTAATTAATACAATAATAATTATTCAACTGATGTCATGTTATGACATATTGACCCAGTTGTCATGTTATCATTTACCCTCGGGCCAATATGACAAACCTTGGCAAACTGAATCACTGAATGATAACAGAATAATTCCAATATAAACACTTTAGGTTACATTGTCGGTAATTTTACTTTCACAGTAACGAAAGGTAGTTAATGCTTTAAATATGCCGGAAAAAAACCCATCTAAGTAGGTGCCGCGGTACACGAATTTTTCTCTTTTTCCTTTCTTATTAATTCTAAATCCATATCGGGGATTAAGAACAGTAGTGACGATTGGTTGGTAATATTTAAAAATGAAATACGTATATGAGACCATTTTAGTCGAGGCTAATTGGAGAGTTGTGCACAGTTGTCTATGTTGGTTAGGATGTGGATATCTGGGGGTAAGGCATACCACAGTTGTCTATGTTGGTTAGGATGTGGATATCTGGGGGTAAGGCATACCACAGTTGTCTATGTTGGTTAGGATGTGGATATCTGGGGGTAAGGCATACCACAGTTGTCTATGTTAGTTAGGATGTGGATATCTGGGGGTAAGGCATACCACAGTTGTCTATGTTAGTTAGGATGTGGATATCTGGGGGTAAGGCATACCAGTGGACTATTGTTCTGGGGGAAATAAGAATATTTGTAGTAGTCAGATGTAGTACTCTAAATAACAGTTGGTGCAGGTCTTTGGATGTCTAGTAATCTTCAGTGGCATACGGCTATACGGCTAGTGATGATCGGGGGATGTATAAGGGGACCGTGTTTCTAAATGTTTTTTGTTTTTATCTTTCTGCGTAGATAATGCTTGACTTGTCTTTCTGGTGAGTCTGTGCGTGTTATACGTTAGATGATGATGGGTATGTCAACACCAAAGTATTTTACTGATGATGTTGCGTCGAGGTCTTCATTATGCAGGTATGTGTTTATGTGTTGTTGTTGTTTTAAGAGTTTGTGGTGTGAATGACATGCTGGCATGAGATACAATATACAAGACAGGACCTGCGTGAATACTTATTTCAAGTGTGTTTTCACAAACATATGTAACATTGTTGCTTATTGAGCAATTTTCCGACAAAATATATGCAATAGCGAAGTATATATAAAGGAAAACAAGCACTCGGTTGAATAAGCTGTGAGAATCATTAGCTCTTATGGTTTTTTATAGTGTGTACTTACCATATAAAACCACAAGAGCGTTGATTCGCAAGGCTAAGTGCATGGGCACAATAAAACATCTGCAAGTTGTAACATCTTAATATAATACAAACTTTAGTTTATTCATATACTGAATATTATGTTTCCCTTTATCACCCATTATAATTGCCCTACAGTAGAAATAAATAAAAAATAAATAAAAATAAGACATGACCCTGACGTGGTTTGAACACGCAACCTTCTGATCTGGAGTCAGACGCGCTACTTCAATAAATTTTAAATACTTAAGGTAATATTGCACCATTGATTTTCCTTCTTTGTTTTATATAGGAAGAATGTATGGCATTTTTCTCCGTAGACAATTTTAAAAAACATATCAATCAAACGATCTAGCGTCCGCCAATATAAAATACAATAAAAACAGGGGTCATGTATCATGTACGAAAAAGCCAATCTGTTGATTGAACTCACGTTCTATTTTGACACGTCACATATAAATTTACTCCATTTCTACTTTCGCTATACTGTCTAATAGTATGTCAATTATAATTAAATATATCAAACAGACACTTATAAGTGTTGGCAATACATCATTTGGATGAATTATTGGTAATAATAACACAAAAGCAATCAAAAGTGTGCATGTTGTATCACTAGTAAGGCACTATTGACTATACATCAACGCAATGGTGTAATTACGCCTAAACGCATATAACACGTATCCTATAACGCATATAACACGTATCCTATAACGCATATAACACGTATCCTATAACGCATATAACACGTATCCTATGAAACTAAATTTGATATTGATTTTAAACAGTCAAGTATTTCAATATTTGTTATATGAATCATACCAATAACATTCAGCGTGTTACAAGATGTCGTTCAAAAAATTGGTTCTTCCTGATTGAGCACACATTAAACACAATGTTATATTTGCGTTTTAGTTTCGAATAAAACAGCTAGAATGTCCGTATTTTTAGAAATAATCTGAGCGGAATCTTTTTTCAACAAAGATGGAAACGCTTCTTGAGCAGGAAAGACGTTATCTTGAAGAACGAGAACGTCTTATTGATGCCCATTCGCAACATCTCGTAGACTGCTTCGCAGCATGACTCGAATGTAATACGCAGGTTTCCATATTGGTTACGTCATACTAGCGTGACGCGCGTCAGATTCCCGCCAAAACGAATTTGCAATCAACATTTTGCAATGTCATTTAGCCGATTGCTCCATCTATAGTTTATTTACGTGAAAGTAGTGATAAAAGCTTCATCTGTATTGTAAATAACAAATATGCAACGCAAATCATACATCAACACTTGTGGCAAGCGGCCATAATGTTTATGTAGCAACGGCTTAGCAACAGTGCACTATTGTCTGTGCCGTTGCCTTCCGGCTAACAGAATGTTAAGATTTTGAACATACCGAAGCGCCGTGATACACACGAGGCGGGATCCCGAGGAATGGCGGGATTGGCCGAGCGTTCACGATTGATGGATGCCATGTACAGCCAGTAAAACCGGTACGGTTATTATCAAACTTACTCATTGTTTGGTACAACATTTATGAGTGGCATGTGTTTTCGCGAAGCCGGCATAACACCTAAAGTTACAACTTATATACTGGTTAAGACAGTGTAACTGTAAGTTACACTGTAAGTTACAGTTACACTGTCTTAACCAGTATATAAGTTTTACTGCGAATGCCAAGCTAAATCTGGCGGAATGTTTACAATCAGTAAAACTGGTATGGATTTTTATCAAATTAACTTATTGTTTGGTACATGTACAACGTTTATGAATTTCAGTCATTTCAACCGGTTTTGAATTTGCTTCCGTGTTTCAAACTAAAATGATTAATTATGAATAAAGACAGCAATTTTATAACATTTAAATCAACTTATAACAATTTCATAAATCCCTTTAACCCTCTATCCATTTTACATGTAATTGTTTTGATCATTTTTTGATATTCAGATCAGAAATAGTATTATTTATGCTTTACTATGACACCTTAAATGAATAAAAAATGTTTAGGGTATTTGTGTATTTGAACTTTTGACCCCTATCCCAGAGTCCCATGGTGACCCTGGGGCAAATTATACTGATATTCCCAAAATCAATACATTTTATTGAGAAAGAAAATAGATATTTGACCGAATATACCTCTCTTCCCTCTACCATGTCTACAGTAGAGCTAATTGTGTTTTTTTTTTAAAAATCAAAAAAATAAAGATCAAACACAAAACAAAAACAAAATATTAAAAAAAATAACTAAATCAATAAAAAAAATATTATTATAAACCATGACTCCTTTATTTCATGTTCACAAATCAAAAAGATCACTTCCATTTTAATACAAACAGCGATGACATATTGACAGGTCTCAGATTTGCTGACATAACCATTGTTGGTGCAAAGTAAAAGAACAATGCCACGTGTGAGTCATAATTCGCAGCTGAATCTATTGATGATGGAACTGGCTTTCCGAGTAAATTGATATATTAACATGCGATGCCGAAAAATAATTTAATATCAATGAATGTAAGTTCATTTTTTAAATGGAAATGCTTTATTTCAAAAAGAAATATCAAGATCTGCCATGTGCTCAAACTAGCACAACCGTTATTCAAGAATAACGGCCCCTTCCCAATGGCAAAAAACATTTTTTTCCCCAAACTTAAAGAAACAAATTCCCAATCAGCAAAATAAATGAAAAAATAAATAAATTTAAGACATTTTTAATTGTGTTGGTGTCACTTCACACACTCATTTCAGTAACTGATTGTTGTTACCACTCTACCTGGTTCAAATCACTATTTAAGCGATAATTGTTCATAATGTACTAATTTCCCAATTTCGGCAATTCCCAATTCGATCTAGGTGCCTTTTCCCCATATTTCTCCGGAAAAGCCCTTCTATTTCTTCCTCCGAACAACCCAAGGTATTAATAAGGTATTAAAGAAAAGCAAACAGCAATGACAAACATTAAACACAAAATGTTTTATGGAGATCATACAGGTATAAAGTATAAACAGATTGTTAAAAACAGAAAAATAAATGGACTAACTACCCTAATATACTTTCGTACTAACACCGGTTAATTGCCAAATATGGAAATAATGTGATCTCAAATTTGGCTATTCTAGGAAAGTTCGTATTGCATCGATAACTAGTAACCACCGATAACTGAGTAAAGCACCATAGTGCTTACATTGTACACCAATCACTATTGTACACCAATCACTATTGTACACCAATCACTATTGTAAACCAATCACTATTGTACACCAATCACTATTGTACACCAATCACTACTGTACACCAATCACTAGCTAAAACTTTCTTGTAACACAATCTTGAGTAAACTTTGACCAATGCAATGCAATTTCTTCTCCGATCATTGGCTGTATGTTTCTCTGTACAGCTACTGTCACTACATAAAAAATAGAACCAAATTGGAGAATCTTGAGCCGAATCACAAACCTAACAACCAGTGGCGCAGCAAGACCTTCAACAAAGTTGACACATTGCTAACAGTTTTACATTTATTATACTTCAAATTAAGTGGACTGCAATCGCAAAACACGAATTTACAACAGCATTAAAGCATCCTGAATTAATAATAAAAGTCATGTACTGCTCCTTTTTCAATATAAGTATCATACAATAGGTATCATATGAGAACCATATATTTGATTCGTATGAAACTTCAGTGATTTATTTACTTTCGACTTTTGAGCCAAATACTCACATTTTTCTAAAAATGACTCATTAAAATCTGAAGACAGAACACTGAACTTACATGTGGCAAAGTTGGTAGTGATTTCATCACTTGATGGTGGTATATGAGCAAAGTCTGTACTGAGCAATTTTGGTTGTTTCTAGATTTGAAACAGTTTAATGACAATTGATCACAATATATTTGGAATGGATCAACCCTCTAAGATTTTTGTAGGTCGCCCAAGATCGCCACGTTGACTAAAACTATGTCACATCTATGGAAAATAAATGTCCAGCAATTGTGCAAATATTCATACAGTCTTTCCTATCAAAGCTTGCATTCTCATTACTTTCTGTACTTTGATGACATTACACAATGAGATTTGCTTATTACATATATATTTTGGGAAAAAGTCAATTTTGTAATGTAATTGTCTCTTTTATGTAATGATACTACGTTTCTAATGAATCAACATATATTTATTTAATTGAAAGTCGATCTGAGATATGTAGAAGGAGATAATATCTAGATCTGAAAGTTTCATTAGCTCAAGCATTTATGTGTTGTACAAAAATCACAAATACACAAAGCGTTACAACATTATCCATATACAAATCTTCAATTTTCATTCTTAACCACGTTGTAACTGTGTCATAAAAGAAAATTACAATCGTTTGATGAAACAGTTTGAGAAATATATATTTACAAACAGAGGATCTTACATGAGTTACTGTTCAATATTGAATTTATTCATTGATTTGGATAACATGTGATACGAGGTAATGGAAACAAAAATGGAAACAAGCACTCATGGGCGCACATTTTGCTATTCTCTCTGGATAAATCATGCTATGTTTAAAATAATGTTTAATCAAATAAATATTACTTAAATATCCGTACAATTAATTTATCGTTCCAGAAATTATTATATCGTAATGCGATGTGTTTTACTTATATTGCCCATTAAAGGGACACTGTCCGTAAGTAAGCAGATATTGAGCATAACCAAATAACCGTCTGACTTAGAAGTCTGTAGTAATACATTCATGAGTTTGGTAAAAAAAAAAGCTTTAATTATTATTTGTAAATAAAGTGGGACACACCATATTTACCTTTTCTGCGATCACGTGACTTCCATTAGCGCATTATGTTTTCACCATTGCGTAATATGTATAGCCCGGTTAGCTCAGTCGGGAGCTATGTCGACTACTTTACGCTCACGCTCACTATTATTACCTCGAGTGTAATTTTAGTTTGGACTGCGAGTTCAAACGCCCGAAGCGGTTTCTCTTTTTTTTGTACCGCGATTTACGTCAAACAATCCTGCTTTTAATTAGTAAATATTCAATAATGTTTGGTGTGTAATGTTTGTGAACAAAATTAATATGTGTTTTATAAGCTAAAAGTTACGGACATTGTCCCTTTAATGTTGCCTGGTTCGTTAAAGGATAAAGCATGGCGGTGATTTCTTTATTTACACTGTATCGTTCTAATGCGATGACAGTAGGATAAGAGTGAGGTGTGGTGCATCCTAGAATCTGGTTAAAACCCCCCAACGGCATTTTTTATGCGGTAGCCCTATTGTCAATCCTTTTATGTTTTTGATGTCATATACTTTGCCTTTTATTCATCCTTGTAAGTGTTGTTTGTTACTATACGTGTTGTTGGTTGACTGCTGTCCCTGAATGCTACTTTTCCTGTTTAATTTTTATATCTACTTAGAATGACAATCGTTACGACGCTATGTATCAATTCCATTGACGTATTAAGCCCCGTTGACAGAATTTCAATATTTGTCTGTACACGTTTCTCGTAAACAGGTAAATCGAGAACAATGTATCGTAAGTATAATATTAATTTGGTAGGATTCAACGAAACCAGGTTGTCTTTATTCAAAGCGTCTTATGACTATTTAAGTATTTCTTGTCAACGTTTACATGCTTAGTTCGGCAGACACATATTTCTTGTCAACTGCTTAGTTCGGCAGACACAAATGCGACATTTGGCTTGGCAAAATATTTTCAGCATCATTTATCTTAAACATATATATTTTAACGAGGCTTACAGTTCAACATTTAAGAACACGTGTTATTGGATTTCATAAGTGCTGTGTTTTGTTTGATGAATTGGTTTTGTTTATATTTAAACACTCTTACATTTAATGACACGGAATTCAAACCTCAATATAGTATATATCTCCACAAAGGCATACCTTCTGCTGCAATATGTATAGCTTGCGTTTTGTGCCGTACGATTTACAGCATGCTTTGAATGAGAATTGTTATTTTCCTTTTGGTAGGATTTAATTTTATTTACACTTTCATGTCAATTTGGGCGCTGAAGAGAGGACAATAGCGCGGTTGTGTACACATAAAATGATTTAAGCATCGAGAAGTGTGAAAACTTTTTGTGAAGCATGAGTGAAAAAACCGAAGTTTTAACACTTCTCGATGAAATAAAATCCTTTATTCACGACAAAACAACACATTTTCTTTTTATTTTATGTTTTATAATCAAAGTGTACTTCAGTATGCAGAAAAATAAATAAAAAAGTTGACGACGTCATTGGCTTCGACTAATTTTCTTAGTTAAGTTATTTCCAATCCAACGATATAACGTTTTATAGCAACATTCGGAAAAAATAAAACTCTATATTTCACACGTATGAAATTGCACTTTTATTTCATTGCTAAAATCCACTATTTCACTGCTAAGCATAAAATAAATCAATGTTATATGTGTCTGAATAATGCGTATATTTTTTAGTTAAATAAAACATTGCTAAGGATATCTCCAGGGATAGTATTATTAAGCACGTTGAACGTGAATAAAAAGAGAAGCCTGACGTTGTTTGTATGCTAAATTTGATGATGTACGAGGAATATTTGTAAAATATTATTGGTCACATTAATTTACAGCTATGATGGAGAACTAGTTAGTGACACACCAAATTGACACCGCACCACCTTATCATGTTATTTTCGATATAATAGTTTCAGTTATATTTTATAAACTTACGTAATAATTGTCATTTTGATTATACAAATAAAATTCTCTCTAGCACCCTATTTTATGTATGTTCAGGTAGGAAATTGAAATGTTACTGGATTGTCGAACCCCTACTCAATTAACTAAAAAGAGTCTATATGCACATTTAGAGAAAAGATATTATTGAAACCAAACCATATCGTAGTCCAAATGGTCCATTGGATGAGACTAGTTTTGTTGCATTTCTGTCATTCCAACTTTGTGTAAGTAACTATAATATCATCTGATGTTTTTAATAAAAGTAGTTATGAAAGTTGAAGAGTAAATGTAGCTTCCACAGAACACAGTCAACCAAAAACACGCGTTATAACAAACAATTACTACGTTGCTAATAAAAAGCAAGGCATGTTACATTACAAACACAAACAGGTTGACAATAGAGCTACCGCCTTGGAACGGTCAGTGGCAAAAAGGCCGGTGGCGATTAAAACCATGTTCTAGGGTGCAACAAACTCAATTATCCTAGTTTCAACCCAATGAAACAGTGTAACTAAAGAAATCCCTGCCGGGCTACATTCGCTAACGAACAAGGCTGCAATAATAGACAATATCTGTATAACATATAGATGATCATGTATATATGAATAAAAAGGCCTACAAAACCACAAAGCATGTACTTAGTGACTTGGCAGAAGCAAGAGAAACAATATAACAAACAACTGAGGGTACGACAATACAACACGAATGTCAAAAGCTATCGTCCTCTGAGGATATAGGTAGACACCATCCTAGGGTCCACAATCTGTCCGGTCATCGCACAATCAAAGAGGAAAGCATAGCAGCTGCGAACTGTAAATGGGTCAACCACTAAACAGGCAGGGTGTATTTCAAAATAATAGGGACATACCCTATGTTTACTCCTTAATTCAATAAAAGCTGTATAAGTGACTATGACTTACGAAGTTTGTAGAAGAAGTCCTAGTCGCAGAAGATTTCTATTTTTTTTAAATGTTCAAAGTAGATCAGGGTTACGATGGTAAAAACAATTTGCAATGGTTTATCGAAGTTTATACATGTAGTACCGGTAGTCCTGATGGAGTAGCGTCTTAATTATACAAATTATACAAATATTACGAATATTAACATCCTCAATTCGACTCGGGAAACATCCCCATCAAACTATATCACAATTAAAATCATCTCTATTGTCATATTTTCTCCGTTTTCTATAGATACATGAAATCAAGAAAAGAAGTGACAGCATCCGACATGTTAGCATTGCTCTGATTTTCTTTAGGATATACATATTGTTATCCATGGTAGAGGAGAAAGGGTTTTCAATGTTCAATATGTCATTATTAGTGTGTTTTTTTTTTATAAAATTCTTGCTCTTAAGTTCAACCTAGCACTAAAGAAACGAACTCGCCTAATAACGGCAAAATTACACAACACTTTCCCTTTATCAATACTCTATCCAGGAGTTCAGGTGATATAATAATGTATTATTGCCGTTTAAAAGTATACGTTTATTCGGATTCTTAAAATACCCGTGATTGAATATGAGTAAAATGAATTATGAGTTGGTAACTCTTAATTCGATGTTCCGGTTTTTGGCCTTTATCTGGCGTGTTAAAGTCATTTATATTGTGCCTATACAATTTGAATTGTCAAAATATGTAAGTTATTTATGTGCCTTGTTGCCAGTAAGTTTGAAAACGGTGTACATCTGTTGTAACATTTGCCCATTGATGGCGGAATAGGAACTTACAAATACAAAGGTGTCTAACTACGATAACATAGACATTCCAAAGATAAGATGTTTGACATTCACATATCTAGACGTGACGACAGTCTAAGTGCCCTAAATATAATGTTCTATACGCACAAAAGTATGCGTACGTTTTTTTTGTACCGCTACATACTAAATTCGACTTATTCATTCAAAACAATGTTAATTTGGTACATCATCAAGTTGTAACTGTTCATTCGACGTCGGTTTGCACCGTTAACGCTTTAACGCATGTTTAAAGAACAGTACTAATGTATTTATTAGAAAACCCTGTATACCATGTGTTTGGCTTAGAATGCTCCTCTCTAATATAGTGTAAAGACCTTCACGCGGCTTTCACTTCAAACGGTTTCATGGTCTGTTATTACACCTGGCATACAGTTCATACATCATGATGATATGATGTGTCTCTGTTTCAAAGGTTTTCGATTCTGCTTTTATTTTCTTCAGAATTAAGGATATTTGTTCTACTTAATATTTATATTAAACAACGTGGGTATTCGTCACCTTCAGTGATAGTTCTAGCTGTACCGATATTAAAAGGGACACACGGAAATCAAACTTTAAACTTAGAACCTTCATAATCAGTTTATTTTAAACTGCTTTCATTACGTGGTTGTTGTATAAAAAACTATTTAAAGGGAGTACATCAGGATTTTTCTAGAAATATCTTAAATTATAAAAATGTTCCAATTCATGATAAAACACTTATATCCATCAAAATATGATGTTCGAACCATATTGTTAAGGTTTAAACTTCGAATACACCATATAGCTAGGACGGAATCGGGCATAACATGCTGAAATTAACCCTGGTGCGTAACCTAGGATAGCACGTATTACTGTACCGAATGAATTTCCTTGTAACTAAGGGGTCATTTTTAGGATCATTCATTATGTTTAGGCGCTTTAAAATAGAAAATATTCATTATTTGTCAATTTTAAGTCGGACCCCTGGACCCCTTTGAAAAGCCTGATGTACTCCCTTTAAGCACAAGTCACATATATACCATATTGGTGGAAAATGAAATAAATCTGACTTTACTAACATAGATTTGATAATTTTAAATAATTATAGAAAAACATACGGTGTCCATTTATGCGATGGTCGATGGTAAGATGCGATGGTCGATAGTAAGATGCGATGGTAAGCTGCGATGCTCGATGGTAAGATGCGATGGACCATCGACTGTCGCATCTTACCATCGACCATCGCATCTTACCATCGACCATCGCATCTTACCATCGCATCTTACCATCGACCATCGCATCTTACCATCCCATCTTACCATCGACCATAGCATCTTATCATCGCATCTTACCATCGACCATCGCATCTTACCATCGACCATCGACTTATGACACACGTGCTACGGCCACCCTTGGTATCGAACTTGACCAAGTTTTCCATTCCCGAATATGGCAAACAAGTGTTTGTGGGGAGTGCATATATTGGAGGAATACGTGAAACATTAATTATATAAAGGAAAGCGGACATATTTCACAATCAACTTTTTAAATGACACTAATTGATTATAACTATGCATAAAACATGCAGCGCCTCACTTTTTAAGGTCAAGTAAGCTTATATTTTACTAGTTGTCTGAGGGCCTAAAGAAACATTAAGAGCATGGTGGAGCAGAGGCGGTCTCAAATGTATCTAGTCAATCCACATACAGGGTATAGATCCAGGTGTTAACAAGGATGTCCGCAATTCGAGGTTGGTGAGTATTTTTTTCGAGGATTATATAAGCGCGCGCCCTGCCACCCTTCCTCTCTCCACTCGAACCTACTCAAACCAGACACAGAAGGGTAACAATGCCAAGTTGTTGTACTTCTGAATTCCGAAGTTTGAAGTCTGATAGAAAGAACATAGCATTTTATACCCAAAACAGCCTTGACTTTTAAAGTTTTCTGGTTTCACCAGAAAAAATAAGGTTGGTCGGGTTACCCTAAACACACATAACTTTTTTCAAGGCCTTAGTTGAACGTTCATATAAAATTAATTAGAATTGAACAAAGCAGGTTTTGTTCAACGACACTGATAACCACACCCACCCAACATGGTTGAATAGTTTTCATTACACTCGTCTTAACATATTTATCAATATAATGTCTCTCTGTCAAACCTGAGATTATATTGAGAGAGAGAGAGAGAGAGAGAGAGGTAGAGAGATAGAGAGGGGGAGAGAGAGGGCAGAGAGGGGTGTCGATAAAACGAATGTACATTAAGATTGATACGATGGTCGATATTAAGAAGCGATGGTCAATGGTAAGATGCGATGGTGGTAAGATGCATCTTACCATCGCATCTTACTATCGACCATCGCAACTTACCATCGACCATCGCATCTTACCATCGAGCATCGCATCTTACCATCGCATCTTACTATCGCAACTTACCATCGACCATCGCATCTTACCATCGCACCTTACCATCGACCATCGCATCTTACCATCGACCATCGACCTATGGTAAAATGCGATGGAAAGATGGCCCTAACAGGACACCATAAAAACAAGCAAATTCAGCGAAATATGATGTGTAATCACCTATTTAAAAGATTGCACATAAATAACTTCCTCTTAGTACATAAAATACTAGCCAAATTTCATTCAGTAAATCCAAGTTATTATTTTCTTGTTATTTGGGTAATTTTGTCAAAGGTCAACGTCACTGTTACTATATATAGAACATTGTATATTTTTTGTATTTAACGTGTTAGACTATTTTCAAATTTCTCCTTTCATAATTTTGTTCTGCTTAAAACTTGGATTTGTCTTAAGTATATTACCAATACTTCACCACGAGGTGTGCCTCATGGAAAGGAATATGGGAATTGTTATGTCATTCGGTCTGCAGGTCAAGGTCACTGTTGCTATCAATAGACAATTAGTTTGACTCAATAACTTGTGGGATTTAACTTGTGGGCGCGCCTCGTGGAACGCAATCTCGGTTTGTTATTCGGGTAATGTAATCAAAGGTCAAGGTCACTGCTACTATAAACAGAAAATTATGTTTTCGCTCAATAATATGCGTTTTACTTGTGGGATTTTTACGAAAGTTCACCCCACGGAGCGGCTCAAAGAAATATAGTTCTTGATTATTTTCCCGTCATTTGGTCAAACGATAAAGTCCTTGTAACTAGAAATACAAAACGGTTTCCGATTAAAAGCTTTACTTGTGACACTATGTCGCCAGGGCATTAATAAAGAACAAGTCCGTGCTCCTTACTACACACTTTAATAACCTTTAAAACTACCCCATTTAAATGTCTGATCGTATAATGGCATAATAATTCTAACAGTCTCTACTGTACAACAAATCTCTACATTCTCCAACCCAATCTCTAACAATCTCCCCTCTTCTTCTTCTCAGTATATACTTGCACGCATGTGCAAGCCTCCCATTGGTTGTTTACACAGTTATTTCAATAGGTCGTAATAAAATATACTAAAACTACGTTATACCTGAATAAACTACTGCAATGCTGCTATTAAAGAGAGCTATCACAAATTGTAGAATATTAGGTAAATTACTATTAACTGCGAGATACTTCTACCACTTGTTATTAAACTAGTATTTTTACTTATTAAAGGGTCTGGTAGTTTTACAACTTTACCTTTATGGATGTTATCAAGATGCGACTAATTAAAATAAAGATCTAAATTTTATTCGGGTCATTTGGTTAAGGTCACTGTTACTATAAATATAACAAAGATTTCAATGGAATAATATTAGTCTCCCTTGGTGATAAACGAAACGTCACCGCAAAGTGCGGCTCATGGGCAGGAAGTGTGGGATTGATATTTGTGTTATTTATCCAAAGGTAAAGGTCACTTTTACTATTTTATAAATACAAACTTGATTTCCATTTAATAACTTTATTTTCTCTTGGGGGATCTTTTTATAAAATTTGGCAGGTGTTTTAAGTGCAATAAGCATGATAAGTGTTTTTGAATGTGAATGTTTTGGGATAGGTGGTTAAACCGTTACGCTAATATTAATGTTTGAAAGCAAATTGTTTTTGCATATTTTGTACCAATAATATATTTAAGCCTATAGTAATAAACTCCGAAATGTATTACCCTTTTTAAATACATGCACAAAGAATTAAAGTAAAATAGCAATAGATCGAGGTCCTACATTTTAGCTCTCGGCAAATGCTTTAAGATTGTCCTGTGTCCCTTATAACACATAATAAAACAACATACAAATTGTACTAGACATGTGCTCTAGCCATTGATCTATGGCACCATATAGTGACGTTATGACTTAATAATATCAAATACTCATGAATATAAATGGATTTTGTGCTTTGTAGGGATTAAATCCACGACCGCCTGTGTATAAGACTCTAGCCATTGATCTATGGCACCATATAGTGAGGTTATATCATATTATAATACACCCGCACTAAAAATATCTCGTTATATTCAACGATATATCACTGTAATATATGCAACGTTAGGAGAGTAAGCAAGGCAATGCGAAATATTTCAGTTGTGCGCACTATTTTCGCGTTTTAGGGGTATTAGAATAGAAATAGAACAGCGTTTACGGTGAATTATCGTGTAATATATCACGGTTTGTCGTTCAATTGTAAACAATAAATTCACTCGCCTTTCGGGCTCGTGAAATTATTGTTTAGAATTGAACTCCAAACTGTGATATATTAAACGATAATTCACCGTAAACGATGTTCTCTTTATTAAATAACATCAATAATCAACACTAGTTATAAATGTCAAAGTGACCGAATTGAATTGAATGTTGTTTAACGGCTCATCAACACAGTAAAGGTTATTTCGAGCCGCCCCAGAGAGAGGGGAAGGATACATAGGAATCCGGGAACCGTGCCCTACTCTTATTATCGAATAGATTCCTATGATTCTTTAACCTGCTCGGTGGATAGACCGATACACGGGACCGCCCGGTTTACGTCCGCATCCGACGGACGAGGCTAAGGGAAAGTGTCTTGCCCAAGAACAAACCGACGAAACTCAGTGGCACCACGGAGGATTGAACCCGGGGCCTCCGGTTACAAATCCGCAGGCTCTACCGACTGCGCCATGACCGGGGCGATCTAGAAGAGTGTCTGATGTCAATCCAAATCCAAATGAAAACTGCATCAAAGTCGATGGGGTGGGGTGGGGTGGGGTGGGGGATCTTCGCAAATAACTGGACTTAGCTATCATGTATACATCCTAGTCAGCCACTGTTCCAGATATGAAAAGCCTCCTTTAACTGGCGTAGAAGAAGTCTAGGTTACAGGTACATAATCGGAATGCAACGAAATGTTATTAGCACGTTTGAAAACTAACTGTAATTGTTACATTTTGTGAATTTGATCTTTTGACCTTGATCTCTGGACCCAGGGGTTAGACCTTTCGTTGTCATATGCGCTGCATAGTCAACCACTGTGCCAAATAGGAACATCATCTTTCAACTGATTTAGTGGGAGTTTAGGCTATGAGAGACAATCAATAACAATGCATGCTGACCCCATTTCATTCGTACATGAAATCGCAAAAAGCTTTCCATGTTTTATGCGTGTATCATTACATAAAGCATGTAGAAAATGTCATTAAAACATTGACATTTGCTGGATTAATGTTCATTTTGATGAATTTGAACTTTGGGCTTTAACCTCCGGCCCAGCGATCAGATACTGTATTGGTTTAAACACATTTTTTCCCCAAAAAAAATACACTATTACAAAAGTATGTCATTTTAATAGGATTAGAATAAAAGAAAAAATGCAAAAAAATATTTTCCTTAGGATGGTAATTTGTAATTTACATAATAATGACGGTTGGGATATCAGTAGGGTAAGAGTGAGGTTTGGTGCACTTTAGAACCTTGTTTAAACCCCCATCGGCCTTTTTTGCCTATGACCGTTCCAAGGCCATTGTCAACCGGTTTGTGATATCTTGCGTTTTATTTATCTTTAAAGTTGATCTTTGTTTCTGTGTCTGTTTGTTGTTGACTGTCGTCCTTGAATGCTACTTTTCCTGTTCGATTTTTATATATACTTTTGCTATAGACCCTGGATTCGAAACCGTTGTTGTGTTAGACATATACTAAGCAACCATTGTGTCAAATACAATAATATAGCACAATTGAACATTATCGCCCTCTTTAGAAACATTTTCTGATACCTTCATAAGTCATACACTAAGCCAAAAAATAATTTGCAAAGCATGACGATGTTTTCAATAAATACTTCAATTATATTAAGACATTATCAACGAAAAATGCTTCCTTTGAATGTTGCCAAAGTAGAATTCATCAGTAATGCCTTCAATATATTGTTGCCAATTTATAAGCTGATGAGAAAGAGACAAATATTGAAATTCTGTTGTCGGTTCTTAACACGTTGTAAATGGAATTGGCACATGGTATTGTTCGGTTACGATTTCAATAGAATGTTGTGAACACAATACATCGTACTTGTAAAGCAGATGTAATGATTTATGGAAATATAAATACATTGTATGAATATTTGAGCAATATTTGCCTGATAAAACATGTTAAACATAAAATGGTTTTATCAGAGAACAAAGCAAATTAGAACCCCCATAACTGTTTCCATTGCCCCCACTATATAGACGCGAACGTTACAGTAGGTGTTGCAATTGCTCCTGTTAAGCTGTAATTGAAGTCCATATCTCATTGTTAGCAATATACACTCAAGTGATATGAAAACGCAACACGGGAATTTCCGCTATATATTGTATGTACAATATGCTGCTTTTAATCGAATGGTTCATGGCTACGTAAGACCTTTCTTTTTGGAAAAAATACTGAAACAACAAATAATACAGCAAATAGTATTCCTTCAATGTTTCATTATTCACAGAGTACGCGTTTGGGTCAATCATGTGAGCAAACTTAGGATGCAACATTTTGCAAACTATTTACGTTAAATACAGTACTGAACTAGCTCAATTTTTCAAAGAGCTACTTCAACATTTATGAAGTTCTTGTTACAAAGTGTAGTGTGATTAAAACGTCTACAACATCACAGTTGTGTCCTTTCTCTAGTTAACTGCAACTTGGGATTTTTTTGGAATATTATGTGCAATTAAGTGTGCAGTATATACAATATATAGCGGAAATTCCCGTGTTGCGTTTTCATATCACTTGCGTGTAAGTGACACAGAGGAGCTTACATGAGTGTAGCACTGACTTTAATAATAATTCTAATACACCCGCACTATATAGCCTAGTTTAAAATATCTCGTTATATTGAACGATATATCACTGTAATTTTTGCAACGTTAGGAGAATAAGCATTGCGCATTGCGCATTACGCATTGTAACGTATGCAACGTTAGGAGAGTAAGCAAAGCAATGCGAAATATTTCCGATGTGTGCGTTATTTTCACATTTTAGGGGTATTAGAATAGAAATAGAACATCGTTTACGGTGAATTATCTATAATATATCACGGTTTGTCGTTCAATTGTAAACAATAACTTCACTCGCGCTTTGGGCTCGTGAAATTATTGTTTACAATTGAACTCCAAACCGTGATATATTATACAATTATGGACTTTTCAGCTGTTATACATGATGTGATATGCACCAAAAAAATCATTATTGACCGAGGCGATAGCCGAGGTCAATAATGATTTTTTGGTGCATATCAACATCATGTATAACAGCTGAAAAGTCCATAACGGTTTTATTATATAACCCTCAATTTATCATATTGTTTTTTATATATGTCACCATATTATTTATATATTATTTTTTGGTACCGAACGAGCTTCGGAAGTTTCCGTGGTCATCGGAACGCGCCTCGGAAAATTCCGTAGCGTACGGATAAAGGCGAATGATATTAATAGGCGGCTCGTGGGATTCCCCGGTCTTCCCCTGTTACTATTTATAAAACTGGTCAATATCAGAAAAAAACAGGTCAATATCGCTAGATATTTTTTCTAAAAAATTACTTTTTAGCCAATGAAAACGCGTCTATTTATAGGTTATATAATAATAAACGATAATTCACTGTAAACGATGTTCTATTTCTTAAATAAACAGAGTTGGATCAATTGATAAAATACGAGGCTCTGTCGAGTACCCTAATTGTTTATCCAACGAGACCAACTTTACTTTATGGTGCCATTGTGTAAAAGAATCGTAAGTCGATTGGTTGTGCATATTAAGTACGATATGTTTAGATACACACCATTTATTTTGTAGTGATGTGGTCTATAAACTTCGGAAATTAAAGGGGTCTGACGGGATTCCTGACCACTTTACAAAATTAATTAGCAAATTCGTCAGAAAAGGTTAGGACCCTTAAAGAATTGCAACGCACGGCATGTAATTGGGTTAACGTGTCAGCCATTCAGTCAGAATGACCAATAGACCAATAGTTACCTTGCTGTCGATACATCTAACAAAAAGTGTCATCATTTTGTATGTCACTCAACAGAAAAAAATAAAAGGCGATCTTAGATTTTAAACAGAACTGTCTCCTCCTCTGATCGCAACAAAAGAAACCATCAATAGTGTTCTCTGTTTATTAATTTTACGAGCGACGCAGTAGAGACACATATCGAAATTCTGTCGGCGGTACAAAAGCCGTTATGAATGGATCTGACCTCTCCAACACATCTTAATGGCAAGGTCAATACAAAAGCATTGCAAAAAAACCTGATAGTGTTGTACACATAATACGGAAACGGAGATTGGCACTTTGGGGTTATGGGCTGTTTATGAAATGTTCATACAAACAGAAAATGTTTCTTTTACTGACATTTTCAGCAAGTAAATTCAAAAGGTAGCTAGCAAAAGCCTTTAGTTAATTTGTCTTCAGGTGCATTGTGTGTGATATGTCATTGTGAATGATATATGACATTGTGTATGATATGTGACATTGTGTATGATACTTGTAACATTAACATAGTTACTCTAATACATCTATACTATGTGTATGATATATGACATGTAACATTAACACAGTTACTCTAATACACCTATACTATGTGTCTGATATGTGACCTGTAACATTAACACAGTAACTGTAATAAACCTATACTATGTGTATGATATGTGACATGTGACATTAACACAGTAACTCTAATACACTTACACTATGTGTATTGTATGTGACACGTGACATTAACACAGTTACTCTAATTAATACACCTATACTATGTGTATGGTATGTGACACGTGACATTAACACAGTTACTCTAATACACCTATACTATGTGTCTGATATGTGACACGTAACATTAACACAGTTACTCTAATACACCTATAATATGTGTATGATATGTGACACGTAACATTAACATAGTAACTCTAATACACCTATACTATGTGTATGATATGTGACACGTAACATTAACACACTTACTCTAATACACCTATACTATGTGTATGAGGGGGGCTGGCGTGGCGTGGCGCGGCGGATTTGTAACCGGAGGCCCCGGGTTCAATCCTCCGTGGTGCCACTGAGTTCCGTCGGTGTGTTCTTGGGCAAGACACTTTACCTCAGCCTCGTCCGTCGGATGGGGACGTAAACCGGGCGGTCCCGTGTATCGGTCTATCCTCCGAGCACGTTAAAGAACCATAGGAATCTATTCGAAAATAAGAGTAGGGCAGGTTCCCGGATTCCTATGTATCCTTCCCCTCTCTCTGGGGCGGCTCTAAATAACCTATACTGTGTTGATGAGCCGTTAAACAACATTCAATTCTATGTGTATGATATGTGACCTGAAACATTAACACAGTTACTCTAATACACCTATACTATGTGTATGATATGTGACCTGCAACATTAACACAGTTAACTGTTCCCATGTAAATATTTATATATTAGATTGTTCCCATTTAATTATATATATTAAACTGTTCCCAAGTAATTATATATATCTTAAACTGCTCCCGTGTAATTGCATAGCTTAGAATTATACTAAACTGTTCCCATGTAGTGACATATATTAAACTGTTTCCGTGTTCCCGTGTACCAGTCTCATTAAAATCAGACCCTTTAGTACGCTACGATACTCTACACTACAACACGTATCAGCCAATCGCTGTTGAGCAGTCTACGCTCGGTATTGATATGATTGGATAAGATGATATGATATACGATAAGATAATTTGTTTGTTTTTATGGTGTTTTACGTCATTTTCAACACATGTAAGTTTATATATGGTCGATATTTTGTGGAGGAGGCAGACCACCCACTTTTCCTGCGTAGAACCAGTACTGCAAGATAAGATAAGATAAGATGAACTTTATTTTGAGTCGGATGACATGCAAACAATACAACATAGGCTCTTGACGAGCTTTTTAACCGACTATAAATAACATGTAATATATTAAGGACATCAGTAAAATAAAGCTATCAAATGAGAAAACAAATTACATTATTGTGAAAATATATTATACCAAGAGTATATTATTATTTTGTACAATTTAAAATAAGAATCATACAGTCATTGTCAATCCTACAGAGGGCAGCCTTGGCAAATCTTGCACATGCTACATTTTAAAGAACAATTTATTATAAAAAAAACTGAGATTTACTATATGGAGCAAAAGCTGTTAAATTAAAAAGATGCTAAAACTCTTATCACCTCATATCAGATATGAAGAGAACTGATTGACACTGGCTGCATGCAGGACAATACAAACAATTATTTATCAATAAACAGCAGAAGAGTATACTTTAGACCATTTTTCATCACTTTTCAATTTTCTATAATTAATATATAATTTATATCAAACACACTATTTAATAGGCCAATATCAGCACATTTTAAGCACATGTATAGACACTAAATAAGCCATAAGCCAACTAGTAGTTATTTATTGACGAAACAAAATTTGCATTTAATTAGGAAAGTCTATATAGATATATGACCGACATGCAACTAACTTAATACAACAGCGAAATATCTAAATAATAATACAAGCAGTTGACTTAGACTTAACACAAAAACGCAAAGCAACTAAAGATAATACAAGCAGTTAACTTAGACGTAATACATAAAACATAATGGCAGCTAAATAATAATTCAGTCAGTTACTTTAGAGCGCAAGGCAACTAAGGATAATACAAGCAGTTAACTTAATCGTATTACACCAATGCAAAGACAGCTAGATACTTATACAGGCAGTTCAATTAGACATAATACAAATATAGATATAAAAATCGAACAGATAAAGCAGCATTCAAGGACGACAGTCAACCACAAACGCACGCAGAAACAAAGAACACATTTAAAGATGAATAAAAGGCCAAAAATACATCACAAACACAAAAGGGTTGACAATAGGGCTACCACCTTGGAAAGGTCAATGGCAAAAAAGGCGCTTGGGGTTTAAACCAGGCTTTAGGTGTGAGGTTTGGTTCACCCTTGAACCGGTTTAAACCCACAGTGGCCTACTTTGCCACTGACCTTTCCAAAGCGGTAGCCCTATTGTCAACCCTTTTGCGTTTGTGATGTCGTTTGCATTTATTATTACTTTTGCCTTCTTGTTTGTCTGTTTGCGTGTTTGTTTCTGTGTTTTGTGGTTGACTGTCCTCCTTGAATGCTACTTTCCCTGTCCGATCTTTTTATATTTCTTTAGGGTGCACCAAACCTCACACTTACCCTACCGTCAACTAAATACTATGGCTCAGAACTGTGGAATTGTTTACCATTTCGATTTGGACTGTAAATATGATTATAAATGTCGAACAGGAAATGCAGCTTTCACAGAACACAGTAAACCCAAAAACACGCAAAACGACAAACATGAATGGCAATGTTAATAAGGAATAAAGGCATATGATGTCACAAACACAAAAAGGGTTGACAATAGTAGTGGGGGTTTAAACCAGGTTCTAGGGTGCATCAAACCTCACACTTACCTTACTGTCATCCTAATAAAACGGGACAGTGTAAATAAAGAAATCCCCATCAAGAAATATTCTCTAACCAACAAGGCAGCATTAATAGGCCATATAAGTAAAACACAATGATGCTCGAGTATATATAAATACAAAAAAACAATAGCCTATAAATCCACAAAGAAGGTATTCAATGACTTCAAAGCCAGAGCAACAAGGAATAAACTATTGAGGGCATGACAAGACAAGATTGCAGACAAACATCAAAGGTCACCGTCCTTTTGGGATTTAGGTGGACGTCATCATAGGGTCCACAGCCTGTCCTGTCATCGCACAATTAAAGAGGAAAGCATAGTGGCGAACTGTAAAAGGGTGCACCACCAAGCATGCAGTGCGTTGCAAAATGATAGGGCCATAACCTCTTTTGATAAACCTTTTAACAAGTTTAACAAAGATAGTATGAAAGTGCTCATGTCCAAGGATCTTACGAAGTTTGTAAATCACGTCACCATAGAAGTCAGGTTGTGATAGTCTTTGTCGCAGAAAAGTTCTTCAATAACTTTTATATTTAGAAAGAAGATCATGGTTACGAAAATACAATTTTGCAAAGATTTTACGAAGTGTATGGTAAAGGTAGACCTGATGGAGTAGCTTTTAAGTTATACAAAGTTTACGATAATTAAAGTCCTCAACTCGAGTACAAACTCTAGAAAAACGAATAAGTTGAGACACATAGACCCCTTAAGAAGTTGCTCGGGGAACATCCCCATCTGAATGGAGATAATTAACAATATCAAAACTAAAATCACCTCTCTTGCCATAAATTATTTCACCATTTTCAATAGAGAGATGTAAATCGAGGAAAGAAGCATTAGTATCAGAAATATTACCTTTTTTAAGTAGAAGTTGTTTAGGATATACATTATTAATCATAGTATAAAAGAAAGGGTTGTCAGTGTTCAGTATGTCATCCAGATACCGAGAAGTGTCATTCAGTTCAGAATATATATGATTTACAGGCTGCACATATTTTGTCCATTCCAATGACATATCAGATTTTTGAGTTATTAATTTGTCTGAATTCCTCAGGCAATGAATTCCACAGTACTGGGGCAGCATATTTAAAATAATTCTTACCTAAATGAGAAGTTCTTACTTGAGGTACGTGAAGAATATTTGTACATTTGAAATTATATCTTTGATATTTTTTGACAATTAAGTCTGATAAAACTGGAGGAGCTAGTTTATTTATGATTTTAAACGTTTCGATTGCAATGTTCCTAGTCCTTGCAATGTTCCTAGTCCTATGTACATATAAAGATGGTAGTTTAGTTTCACTTTGTAATTCCTGATACGAGCTTATATAGCCGTTGTAGACAAATCTTGGGCAACAATTTAAGTTTGACAGTATAAAAGTAGGAACAATGGTAAGTATATTTAATTTGCATAAATGTTTTCCAATTCTTTTAAGTACATTGAGCTGTTTGGCAGCTTTCTTACATTTGTTTTGTATATGAGTATCAACGTTTAATTTAAAGCCAGTGTCTACACCCAGTAACAGAATCATCACATTCAATAGAAGTGTTCCCAGTGTGAAATACCGGAGATTTATCATGAGTTTTTTTGCCGACAGCAATTACCTGAAATTTATCTGGGTTTGATTGCATGCAGTTGAAATCAAACTAGTTAATGAGAATATTGCTTTCATGGTGGAACGTTGTTACGATATCTTCATAGTCTGGTGTACATAATGAAAGACTATTGTCATCCGCATAATTATATAAAGTACTTTTTTCGATGAAATAGAAGATATCATTGATGAAGACATTGAAGAGTAATGGACCAAGGATGGAGTCTTGTGGAATCCCCTTATCTATTTCCGCCCATGTGCTGACAATATTACCAATCTTTGTTGTTTTCGAGAAGAAAGTTAGCTGGACATCAGTTCAATTGCCAATTTTGATAAACCATATGATTTTAATTTGCATAAAAGAATATTGTGGGGAAGGCAGTCGAAAGCTTTAGATAGGTCCATTAAAATTGCTACTACATAGTAATTTGAATCTAGTGCATGTTTCCAGTCTTCAAGTAGTTTTAGCCGAGTATTTTGGCATCCATGACCTTTCATGAAAGGACATTTGTTAAAAACTGAGTTGAACATTTCACTGATCTGTATCGATAGCACGGTTTCAAAATGCTTGATGATGTTGGCAAACTACTAACTAGTCTTTAATTTGATTTGTCGGGGGAGGGGGGGGGGGGGTGGGGGTGGTGGGGGCGGGGGTCATTCTTTTTAATGCAGGGGTTAACCTGGGCATCCTTCAATCTATCTGGAAATGTCCCTGCTAGGGTTGATGTATTTATACGTTTAGTGAAGTGGGATAGAAGAGCACTTTTACCTAATGTTAATATTTTAACAGAAATTTTGTCCAATCTAGTAACCTATTTTACTCTAAATGTATCTGTTATTTTAGATACAGTAGAATGGTCTGTTGGTTTAAAGTTAAAATATTCTTGTTTAAAGCTTTGTTCTAAAATTTTATTTAAACTTGGATGATTGTTCTGGTCAAAAACATAATCCTTTCCTATATCTTTTGCTACATTAACAAAAAAGTCACTAACAATTTCTGCTACATCCTCGTTTCCAGACAATATATTCTCCCAGGGCCCCGTTTTATGAAACAACTTACGACCATTTTGATCGTAAATCAATTTCTTAAATGCTTCACTATAAATTATTCTTTTTCAAATAAACGTGATTTCATTTCATTTTCTTATACAGGTGATATCGTTGCACTACGTGCACACATAATTGTCTACATTGAATGCGTAGGTGAAAAAAGTGAACGATTTTAAAAATTTCAGACTTATCGTAAGATGTTAAATAAAACAGACCTCTGTTCATTTGAAATAATTTTCGTCTCGAGTCCCCCCCCCCCCCCACCCACCCCACCCCCACCCCCACTCACATGAAATATTTGTTTAAAGATTATTTGTTTTCAATTTGTTTACAAAATTTCTTTTTTTTCTTCTGTATTCATCCCATGTAGTATGATTTCTATTTTTCATACATTTGTGGTAAGTCATTTTCTTATTATATATGGCTTTCCTTAATGTTTTATTCATATAGGGTAATTGTTTTTTCTTTGTATATGTCTGTTTTACTGGGATGTGCTCGTCAATGGCCTTAGAGATATCTGATTCAAAAGAGTTATACACATGGTTAACAGGTTCTGTATTTAGAGAAGACGAGTCCGCCAGTTTTAAATTTCAACGTCATTAATAAAAGCATTACTATCAAGTGTTCTAAAGCTTCTGTAAACAGAGATATTTGTTTTTCGATACTGGGCAGAGTGTTATTAACCGTGCTTATCATGTTGTGACAGTCGCTAATTCCTGTTGTAAAGTTTAAAGTTCTAATACACTGGTTAAAAATACATCTAAAAGGGAGGGTGTACAGTTTTTCATAAAACAAGTTGCTTCTTTAATAATATTCGACAAGTTAAAATTTCACAAAGATCCAAGATGGGTTTGCCTTTGGTATCTGATATTAGGTCATACTTTAAGTCCCCAAGGACTGCATACTGGCCGTAATGGGTTAGGCATTGGTCAAGTGTTTTACTTAAATTATTTGCGAAGATTTCGTTATTTCAATTTGGGGGTCTGTAAACACACAAAAAACACCATTTAGTCTTATTAAGATTTTCCTCTTGTATAATATTTTCTAAAGATGTTGACTCAAAGTATTTTCTTCGTCTTGACCTGATATAGAATACCAATCCCCCACCATAGACATTTCTGTCTCTTCTTTCAAATTATTAAAAATAGAATCAAGATAACTAGAATCCAGTTTTATTTCAGAAAGAAATACCAAATCTACTACTTTATCACTGAATCTCCATACATTTTGATTTTATGCTGTTTATACTAGTAGTTTGTTTGAATTTTTCATAGTATTGATGAAATTCTGACAAAGAAGATGGAGATAGTGATATATCGTCAGATAGCGAGCAGTGCAAATCACTTTTTAGTGTACTAGAAGATGAGTCGTGTCGTGGTCATAGAGATGTTAACTGAGATATCACTGGTGTCACTGATTTCATGAAAGAAGAATCAGAAATTGTGATGTCACTGGTTTCATGAATAATCAAAGATGAATCAGGTATTGCAATCATACTCGTAGAAATCGTAGGTCTGTTAGATGTGGTATCACTGGTTTTTCTTATGGTAATAGATGACATCGTTTGAAAGGGACAATCTCCGTAACGTTTAGCTTATAAAACACAAAATAATTGCATTGACAAATATAACGCACCAACCATTATTGAATATATACGGGAAAAAACGTAACATTGTTCCAATAGCGGTACAGAAAAATGAAGTACCGCTTCGTGGGTTTGAACTTGTAACCAACACTAATATTTCATCGCGGGTTATAAATAATTGAACCTTGCAATAGTCGACCTCGCTACCTACTGATCTAAACGTACCAGACGCATTACGTAAGACATACTACATAGAAAATATAATGTCGCAATAATCTCGGTAGAATATACATATTTTTCAGATACAAATAGAATTTTCCGAATGTTTTCAAAAACCATGACCGTGCCCATGATTTTCTTCATATTCTTGATGTAAAACATGCCATTTAGTGCATTTCTTTGAATTTATCGTGCAATCCACAACAATATCACACGTCGACTTTATCTATTTTCGATATGGAACTATGTGTTTAATGTGGATTTTCGTTATTTAAAATTTGATTTTAATGAGATTGCCCGTGTACCTAAAACATTAAATTGTTTCCATGTTCAAAGGTTCTTATATATTATATATATTAAATTGTTCCCATGTAATTAACAAACTGTTATCATGTAATTATAAATATTATTAAAATGGTCGCATGTACTTATATATATTTAACAGTTCCATAAAGTTGAATACATTAAACTTTTTGATTTATTTATAAATAATATTAAACTGTTCCCAAGTACCTAAATTTTAAATTATTAAAGTATTCCATGTTCCCGGTGTACTTACAACATATTAAAATTCTCTCATGCTCTTATGTACTTATATAGTTTAATGCGTTCCCATGTCACTTGCATTTCTATATATTAAACTGTTTCCATTTTCTTATGTACTTATATATATCCAGCTGTTCCATGTCACCATGTAATTAGATATAATAAACTGTTCTCATTAATTATAAATACTATTAACCTGTTACCGTTTAATTATTTATTATATACTGTTCCCATGTATTTAATAAACTGTTTTCATGTTCCATGTACTAGCATATATCCAACTGTTCCATGTTTCCCGTTAATTATATTTAAACAAACTGTTCTCATGTAAGTATAAATAATATTAAAATGTACCCTTGTATGTAAATATATTAAACTGTTCCATGACTTGAACTGTTCCCACGTAATTTATATTCTTTAAATCAGTGTTCATGCAATACTCCATTCGAAACAAGAAAACGAAAACAAAATATCAAACTTAATTTTTTTGGCTGTCATTCACATTTTGTGGAAGATACACATATACATGTTCTGATAAAAGTTTGGGGATTAAACCATGCTTTTTGTAAATTAATATCTGTGTGTTAAATGTGTGAAGTCACTGTATTCACGTAAAGCTTTAAGGTTAAAGTAGCTATCTCGCCAACAAAAGCCAACTTTTACAAAATATGTACACCGTTTCTACACCTACTAACGACGAGGTATATACATAACTTAAATATGTTCAGATACCAAGCTCCATAGATCCAATAGAAACGCCCGTGGCTAGCGGGAGTGAACGGTAGCAAGTATATTTCACTACCGTTCATGAACAGTCTCAATCAAACCGAGACTGCAATATTTCGTATTTTCGTGTTCGGCCGTTTCCAAAGGTCAACTCTCATACTCGTTTAACGGGCCTGGCCAAACCCCAAATCCGGAGCTTCGAATTAAGTCACCAACTCATAATTCATTTTACGCATATTCAATCACAGGTATCTGAATAACCTCTCAATAGACCTATACTTTTAATCTTCATATATACACTATTATATGATATAAACACCTGGATTGAGTTCTGATTAACAGTTGTGAAGTGTAATTTTGCCGTTATTTGGCGAGTTAGTTTTTTTAACTTTACCACTTTCAATCTAAATAAAGTTAAAGGCAGAATATGCTTATTAAAACGTAAAACGAAACAATTGACGAAGTATTCGCAAGCATTACAGCTTAAAGAATTACACTATCAATAGAATATATAAATAAATATATGAAATACTTCTGTAACAATTACGCTATATTCCCTTTACGCTGCGCATACGCTAAGTATAAAACAAGTAGTGTGCAGATCCAAATGATTTATTTATAGCACAGGTATTGTTTATGTACACATAAGAGTCAAGAAGAATACCGTTTTAACGAAGTGTACGTTTCCATGGTTTCTATTAATCATTTGTTTCAATTAACGTCTGGATACATCGGGTGATTTAATGCAAATTTGACGGTACTATATTAAACTTATACTGGACATAAAGTCATCACATCCGTTAAGGTTGAAACGGAATATACTGCGGCCTTACATACGTTTGTTTTGTAGACATTTATTAAATTAAGATAAATTAAGTTTTAACATTTTATACGGAGATTGTTTCAAACTACATTAGTTGGTACTTAAAAGTTGTGTAATATATACGAAGAGTTAATCTAACTTTGTCTTTATCGACTGATATACTAATCCGTATTGTAGCATGTTCATTAACATTCCCTTTGTATTTTCACAGGTGTAAATCGTTTAATTGAAAACTTCTGTCAGAATACTCTAAATACGAGTTATTGAGAGTATGGTATACAGGTGAAATATACATGCTACAAAACAAATAGAGTCTTATCTATTGTTGTTAATTAGTAATTAGCGAACTTTTAATTAGTTTATTTTCTTGTAATCAATTAGTTATCACGTTGGTTAATTTAACCACCTCGATGAGACCATACTCTGTCTATTATTTGTAGTTAAATATCAATTTTCTCCATTTTTGTCCACAGATATAAATGTGTTCTGATTAGTACTTAGGAATATTAATTTAAAAATATATATTAAACACTTATATACTCAATAGTTGTCAAATACTTTTTAACTAGTAACATATACAGATGATCTTGAAACTCACCTATGAAATTATACAAATTGTCATTAACTGGAAAATATTGTGTGTATTTCATATACATGTTTGTATGTATGTACTATTTGAATGTGAACTGTTGGGCGTAATGCCTTATGTTT